>PVKM010024689.1:0-20393 GCA_004027735.1 Carollia perspicillata
AGACGTAGGAAATAAGAACTCTTTTAAAGGGAGAAGACAGAAGAAGGCAGGAAAAGTGCAGCAATCTAAAGTTAATGTGGTGAACCTGTCTTCCTTAGCTGTTTCTGAATACAGTTCTGAAGACGATAACAATCATGATGTGCTTATAAAATAAGAGACAAAAATATTCATCAAACTAGTCGCCTTAAAAAAGTTACACATTTAAAAAATATAGTTGCTAAAAATATTTTGGGACTGTTCATGGAATGCTTTCAGAACCTTTAAAACTACACAAGATTATTTTGATTTCTCTATAGCCATAATTTAAAATTATAATTAAAGATGTAAATTATAAAAGTAATTATAGAATATTTTGAAAAAGGAAAGAAAAAGTAATCCTTATTTCAAGTATTAAAAATCCCATTCTTGTGAAGTTTTTTCATAGAGGTTACTTACAGGTGATTATAATATATTATCTTTTCATTTAACATCAGATCATAAAAATTTTCAGAGGTTGCTACTGTAAGAGCTAATGTAACAGTAGAATAATAAACCCTGGCTTTGAGGAGGGGAAGTAGGAGCCTTTAAATAGGGTTTTGGCTTTTTATTATGGTAAACTGTGAAGTAACCACTTGGACTGATTTTGTTTCATTAGCTGTAATATTCTATAATTTTTATAGTAACTTGTATGTTCCAAAATCTTCTTAGTTGGACTAAAATTAAAGGTTCCAATCCAGAATGCATTTGACTTTACTCTGCTTTCCTCCTGGGTTTTATCTAGAGCTGATGCAGCTTTTGTGAGGGTTCAAGCTTTTGTAATTTTAGGAATCCTTTAAAAAGTGTATAAAATCATGGCTAGGGCTTTGGAAGGGGCCTGAGCCAAGTGAATGGCCCATAACATTCAACTTGATTAGCATCACAATGTAAATCCAACTGGGATTTTTTATCCTTCTGATGCTGCAAGATACTCAGTGTTCAAAAAGGAAAATGCTCTTTGATGTGCTATTGAATCTTTTTTGTTTAAAACAAATTATCTGTATTTATCTTTATATCCATGCATTTCTCTCTATATAGCTACACTCTAGCCCTCTTAATTGTGAATAATTGTTTTGTGCAATATTTAGATGAAGTTATAAAACATGGCTAATATTGGAGATAACTGTTTGGTTCTAGGGAGCAGATGATTGATACCTTTTCTCCCTGAATTTTTACCAGTTTAATAACTATATAAGAGAATCAGATGGAGATCAGAATTTTAATTGGGTAAAGCTGAATTGGAAAAATTGGCTTAGATGTGAAGCCACAGTGGGCTTCTCAGTACTTCCTGTCTGGATAAGATTTATCTAGCGCCAGTTGCTGCACCAAACAGCTGCAGGCCTCTTTCCAGGACCAGAATGTGGTCTGCTAGGCACACAGCACAGAGCAGAGGAAACTGTGGGCATCTGCAGGTAAGACTGGCCCTAAATGAAAAAGAATCTGTGAGACACTGAACACAGTGTTCCTGGTTTTATCTCCCAAATTTACTAGTCTGAGAAGTCAACCCTTGATTCTCCCACTCCCCAAACCTGATGATTTAAAAAAAACAACAATGTATTAAGACTATTAACTGTTTGTCATAATATTTTTCTAGATAGTACCTGGCTTTTTAGTTTGGTTTATGGTATTTTTCTCATTGATAGGGATGAACAATTTTCATCATTACCATTTTGATTTTTTTTTTTTCTCTAAGGGCAAGAGTTAAGTTTAAGTCTTTAGGAAAAGTAAATGTTTCCTTTCACTCTTATCTTAGGGTACAGACTAGCAGCAGCCATGTACAATGATCAGTTGTAAAAAGGGTTTCCATTCCTGCCAGTTCTGTGGCCTCTTTTACCTGATCAGTTTGCTGTGAGTTTGTTTTTGTTGTGGGAGAATTAATTTGTTTGAGCCGAAGTATGTCAGGATGACTTAGAAGAGAGTTACAGTATGTTGTCCCACAAAAAAGCAGAGTAAATTTTACTTATTTTTTACTCCATGTATGTGTGTGTGTTTTCTCTTTGTGGAATACTGAATCACATTCATTCTGTTAGGATCTTTAGAGCCATGATATTCAATCTTAGTTATTTGTTGGACTCACCTCCAAAATGCTGATGCCTGGGTCCCACCCTCCAAAGATTGATTTCACTGATTTGGGCTGTGACTGG
The DNA here is from genome assembly GCA_004027735.1 of Carollia perspicillata. Taxonomy (NCBI): domain Eukaryota; kingdom Metazoa; phylum Chordata; class Mammalia; order Chiroptera; family Phyllostomidae; genus Carollia; species Carollia perspicillata. The sequence goes on from PVKM010024689.1 coordinate 2,160, forward strand.
GGCTTCAGTTCCCTAGGTTAGGGGCCCTCAGCCTGTTAGGAACCCGGCCATGATGGAAGCTTGAGCTTCGCCTCCTCTCCCCACCCCCACTCCTCTTCGTGGAAAAACCAGTCCCTGGTGCCAAAAGGATTGGAGACTGCTGCCTAGGTTATTATTCTCTTGCACAGATAAGGTTGAAAGCCTCGGTTCTAGAGACGAAGACTGAACCTATTAAGTTCAAACACACAGTCATTTTTCTTATTAGGTCCTAAAAATTCTTGTGATAGTTCCAACACTAATATGTCATGAATATTTTAAATTATGTTTCTGAGTTTACTTTGGTCACTGTATAAAATGAGCATTGTTAATGCTATTATAATTTGAAAGTTTTTTATTTTAACCAAATTTGGCCAAAAAACCAAAAGGCTTTATAATTAACTACCTTTAGTAGTGAGCTGTTATTTTCAAAATATAAGAAGTTACAAGATAGGCAGAGAAATACTCTTTTCTTGGTTAGCTACATAATTTTGTAATTCAGGGGGATGAATAAAATCTCAGTCCATTTCCTGCTAGCAATACTTTCTTTACAAGGTGTTTTGTAAATCTACCATTTGCATTCTAGTCATTTTTCTCTTATTCTTAGAACTGTAAGAGATTTTGAAGTTGCATGTGCAAATATTATTAAAATAGATTCATTACTTTAATAATTACTGTTTACTAAAATTGCATGTTTAATACCTTCTTTTTTAAAAAAAGATTTTACTTATTTATTTGTAGACAGAGAGGAAGGGAAGAAGGAGAGGGAAAGAAACATAGTGTGTGAGAGAAACTTCAATCAGTTACCTCTCACATACTCCCAACTACGGATCTGGCCTGCAGCCTAGACATGTGCCCTGACTGAGAATTGAACTGGCGACCTTTTGGTTCACAGGTCTGCACTCAGTCCACTGAACCACACCAGCCAGGACTAATAGCTTCTTTATCTGACTTGGCCTATTAGTTTTCAATTCAGTAGGCTACCATAGGAAGTCCAGTTAGATTTAAGCTGATATTTAATGTTCTGCTCAGTAATTGATCTCACTTGGAGAAAGGCTGCTTGCTATCTGTACACTTCAGCATATTTAGATATGGGAAGACTCTCATATGACTATTAAACATACGTTGTGGGGTAGAAAAGCTTCTTACGTGCTAACCAAAGGTTGTGGCCCAACCCTCTGTAATCAGCTGTGGAACTGCGAATGATATTAAGGGTAGTTTTAGAAGCACCTCCATGGACAGTTACTGAGCCAGGCTGATTCTTGGCAAAATCGTAATCAGTTTGTATTTGGTGCAAGCCTGTTTTCTGGAATCTTTCCTACTCATTCTCTAGTGCTGTGACCCTGTTTCTCTCATTTACTTTCTATGAAGTACCTGGATTGCCTTCTTATGATATATATAATATTTCCAAATTACTTCTTTTCTCCTCTTGCCCAAAATTTTTCTTAGCCATAGAGTTTTCATTGGGGGTAGTCTTCGTAGGGTATGGGAATGGAGGATTGAGAGACCAACAGAGCAATTTACCATTTTTCTTCTAACCATATACTTACCATATATCTTGTGTACTTACCATTCGGCTTTATTAAATACCAGTATTCCACATGTAAAATAACAGATACATCAAAGCCTCTGGTACTTCGCACTGGACTCATTTCCCTCCTTTAAATAGGCAACTGCTACATGGAGTTTGTTTTTTCCAGGAATATTTTCATACACCAAATCAATCTCTTAAGTAATAAAACAAAATGAGTGGCAGTGGGGAAGGAAGCATTTTTGAACAGAAACTTGATACCCCACTTAGAGGTGGTAAGAGTGATCAAACAAATTCTGCATCTAGATTTTTTCCTTCTTCTGTGTCTGAATGTTCAGCACTGATTGTTTAAAGACTTCCCTGTTAAAAATTGTAAAAGCTTGCAAACCTAGGCTATACAGGGCTGCAAAGGATTAATTCTACTTTGTTAAAATCTACTACAGCGTGTCAAATGTGATTATGGCTTGTTGACAAGGAACCATTGGATGTACAGAATTCAGTGTTTATGGGACTAGGTCATTGGCGGGAACAGTGAGCAGTGCCAGCACCGCCAAAACCAGCCAACTCTTTCATCTTCAGTAAATACCCTGTCAAATAAGAGGTCAGCCTCTTTAAATTTTAGATAAAGAATAGAATTCAGTTAGACTTTAATTTACAATGGACAGTTAAAATAGGTTATCATTGATTAGATTGTTGTGGTTCTTTATGCTGTTTGGTTCACATGAAAAGAGCTTAAGTAATGCTGAAGAGGGCAGAATAAAGATTGTAAGCCATGAATCTTTCTGGAGTTCAAAAATAGAAGTAATGTTATTTCAGAAGTAATGATATTACTTTGTACTATTTCTAAGAAAAACCAAGTTTTTGGAGGACTGTCCTGGAGCACTAACTTAGTTATCTGTGGAAAACGAAAAAGCTTCTGTATATGGGTGGAGAATTCCTCCTTGAAGGCAAGGCAATGACTAGCCTGTTTTTCTCTCCACCCTGCCCCTCATCTAGGCAGTAATAAGCTTTTCTTTATTGATAAGCTAAGGCGTTAGCATCATAGTCAATACATTTTAAACAACAGTAAGAAAATAACCTTTTTCTTCATTCTCTGCCCCCAAAATTAGTTTCCCTTTGAATGCTACCTGAGTCCGTGATTCCCTAATATTTCCATATCTCTTAGGCTTGAAAATTCTAGGAGTTGTCCTTGATTTCTTTTTTCCTTTATATATAGTCAATCACCTGACTTTCTAGGTCTGCCTTTTTGTTTCTTCTAGATTTATTTTAAGCTTTGTGTCTTTTTAAAGGTCTTAGTTTATTAATCCTACTGTGAGACATCTGCACAATCACGGCAGATAAAGTCACCGAAGAACCCCTACTCCTTGTGTTTGCTAGCACCGACATTGCAGATGCCCTGCCTTTCTTCATTCTGTCCTTGTGTTCCTTGCACTGATTTTTTAAGATCTTCTCATACAGACCATGTGCAAGGCTATGGTTGGGTTCATTTTTCTTTGCATAATTCAAGGAATCGTGAGTCATGCCAGAGCCAGTTGTCCTGCCACCACCAGAATGGGTTCTGAATCCGCACACAAAGATGACATTTGGTGTGGTCTTGTACATTTTGGCTAGTTTTTCCCAAATTTCTGTCTTGGGTACTGTTACCTTCCCAGGGCGAAGGACATCAGTGACCATTTCTTTCTGCCTAAGTAGTCTGTTGGTCCTTAACTTCCTGGTCCAGATAGTTGCTGTGTTGTTCATGATGGTGCCTGATCTTCAAGCAGCCAGGGAGAAAAAGCTAAGCTTTACATCATAACAAGCATGAGATGGTCAGAGTTTCTTCCAGCTTTTAAGTACTGTGATGACCTTTAAGATCTAAAATTAAATGTAGTATTAAAGGCTTTTGAAGGAATATTAATAACAAATTTGTAACAGAAAGTACTGATTAGATTGATCTAACTAAAAGAATCCTAAAAATTCAGAAAGACATTTAGAACTTTTTATTTAGTGTGAATTTAGTATTAATATTACGTATGAATCATTGAATATTTATTAATGTGGTTTAAATGTCTAATACTGAGCTTTGCATCTTTTTCTGAAGAGAAAACTTTGGGTTCTTCTTGAAGAGAGAAGAGAAAATTTAATATTATATCAACCAGCGTCAGGGCAAGTGGACCCTCCAGCTCCTGAACCTGGATCCCAAAGATAAAAATTTTAACTCATAACTTTTTTTTCCTGAAGTTTTCTTGAAATGATTTTGGAAGGTACTTTAAATGATTTTCTGTTATTTCTTTTAAGAATCATACATTATGAAGAGAGACTCTATAGCTTGGTCTTAGATGAATAGTATAAAATTAAGAAAAAGGTATTTGATAGTGGAAAAAAAAAGATGTTTGGAACTGTGGGTAGAAAGCATAAACAAAGTTTTGAGGACAGGTAGCGTTTGAGGATTTGACTTTTAAGGTAGAATGAAAGGTAAACTTGAATATAAATAAAAAAATTAAGTGCCAGAATGATACACAATTTTTGACCTAGTGATTTAAAAAATGAAGCAATAGTGAAAATTGACATGTTTTTCTAAATGGTATATTGATATTTAGTTTTTCTTTTAAATGGTGGGAAGCATATTTGCTTGAAGGTTATACAGGTTGTGGTGAGCCTTTTTCTTTAACATAGCTATCCCAGTACCTGAATCTGCATAGAATTGCGAGCAATAACATTTTTAATTCCCAGGTGTTTTTCCTTACAATCAGTAACTTAGAAATAGTCAAGAAGCCACTCTGGGGTATACTGGACATTCTGCTGTTTTTCCTTGCTATCATTGTAAGTTGGGCTTGAAAATGAAGATTCGTTCCTTTGGACTGTGTCCAGTGTTCAGACTGCTAGTTTCTACTTTCTGTGAAGCCAGCACCTGTTTTCTCTTCTAGCCTTCTAACTCGTCATGGAAGTTAATAATTTCTTTCCCTTGAGCACCAGCTGCAAGCACCAGGGGTCTGTCTATTTGAAATGAATATGTATTTGAAGTTCTCTTGAAGGAGAATGGAATTTGATCAAGGATTTTAAGAATGGATAAAAATTAGATGGAAAATTCAGGCTGAGAGTATGACATGATCAAAGGTATGAAAATGGGAGCCCATAAGGTGTAGTCATATAGGAGTTGTGATATAGTATGGTAAAAATATATAATATTCTTAGAATATAGTAGGGGATACCATTGGGAAGATAGGGAAAAGATCATGGAACTCAATGAGTTCCAGGTCATTTAATAATATCTATCATTTATTGAATGCTTATGGTGTGTCCAAACGTGTGTTAGATCCTATATGACGTAATCTCACTTAATTCTTACAAACATCAGTCCTGTGTGTCAGGTAATATCTTCTGAAGAAACTAGGGCTGAGGGAGTTTAAATAGCTTGGTGAGACTCAAAGAGCTAACAAGATAGATTGGAATGCACATCTCCCCTAAAATACGCTGCCGTCGTAGGCCTCTTTAGCTAATTAAAGTTGCCTTGCAGTGACCTGTAGATTTAATACAAGAATTTTGTAATCTTCACCTTGTTGTTGTAGACTAGGTGATTTCTATTACACCGGATTGAGGGGAGAACCATCATTATTAATGTGCCAAGTTTCAGAACTTCAAATATAAATCTGTTATTAAACCAGTGGCCCCAAAAGAAGACTGTTTCTTTTGGATAACAACATAACTTCTCAATATCTGAGGCTCTTTAAAAAAAAAAATAGAAAGCCTCTGGGCCAGATGCTCAAAGCTGTGTGCTCAGGGAGATCTCCATCACTCTGTAGTCCATAAGTATTTGGCAGTTTAGGTCTGAGTCAAAAACATCTGTTTTTACTAATGATATGGCTGCCTACCTTTTGGCTCCTTGAATTTAGAATCTCATTCTTATGTGTTTCCTTTAATTATTTTCTAGCCCATGTTTGTCTTGAAGGAATGCCAAACTGAAGTATATTTGCTATTGTTGTAGAAGGCCATTGTCTTTCAATGAACCACAGCAATTTTAATAACTGATAGCATGTGAGTTAAAGAATTTTGGAGTTGAAGGGATCTTAGCAATTGTCCAATGATGTCTTCTTGTACTGGTAAGTTAAATAAAGCATAGACAAGATGATGTGGCTGCAGTTACTTACTCATTTCAGGCTGTTAGACCTGCAAGCAGGACTAGAAGTCTTTTTACCAAATTGTAGTACTTCTGGTGTTTATCAAAAGGTGTTGTAGACCACCACCGAAACAGTAGGAGTCATTTGCTGGTTATGAGGCTAGACTCCTAAAGCAGTGGTCTTAGCTGGTTGAGATACAGGTAATTTATATACCAGAATCTTGGGACTTTCACAAAACATATAGGAAAAACCACTTGGTCAAAAAAGCTCTTTACATCAAGGGCCTCTTTGATCAGTAAGCGTAGGCCCTGTGGCTAGAAAACATGCAAAATATTTTTGCCTTTTGGAAACAGGTTTATAGAAATAGATGGGTACCAGGAAGTTATCCTTTCTCCTGTTCACTAAAGACATTTGATTAGGTTATCATATATGTTTTGAAAAACTATTAAGTAAAAATACTAGACTTGTAAGACCTGATTTTTCCATGTGATTATTCTGATTGATGTGCACATTCTGAGAATGTATTGCACACCAACAAATTAGCCTGCCATTGTTTCATGGATGTTGGTAAGATGGTAAGAAGACAGGATTATCAATATTTTTGCACTAGTTTCCTGAACTTCACCTCCCACAGGGTGACACGAAGTAGCCTGGATGACACCTGCCAATCTAGTGGGAAGAGTTACTGCAGAGGAGCCCCGAGTTTGGGGACCCTACATATTTGCTTCAGAGGAACATACGTACTCTTTCTGTCTCCCAAGGCTATTGTTTTTACAACCACCCTTGAAAAGAACGTCTGGAGCAAAGAGCGATCAGTGTGTCTGCTCACAGGGCTTGCAGAAATGTGAGAGGCCAATGGAGAATTGTCTCCAAATAGGTGTATTATCTTAAGCAAATTAGTTCATCATTTATTCTCAATCTAGAGGAAATATGTTAAACAAATGGTGTCAGGAGTGTGGCCTCTGTGCATTTTGTTTTTATTTTGAGGAAAATGCCTGTTGTTTGTATATTATTGTGTATACATATGTATTGTGTAACACATGGCCCAGCAAGTAATGTGAACGTTAACTTACTTATTTGATGAAGGGTGTTCTAGTTAACAGGATTTTCTTTTAAAGTATTCAGATTCCTTTATGCCATAAGACACACCCTATTTCTTTATCTCCCTCCTTCTTTTTATCTTAAAACATTTTTTTTCTCTGTGTTGTTTTTAATTTTAACAGATACTTAGTGTGCCTGTCCCGGACCAAATACTGTGTTCTGACTGGATATACAGATATGTGAGATCGTGTGTCCTTTATTCAGAGTTGTTACATACATGCCAGGCATTTTTATTTTTACTTAATCCCCACACCGGTCCTGTGCCATTTGAGGGAAGGAGACAGAGTAGGCTAAAGGTTAAAGGAGTGTTCCTGGAACAGCGAACACGTGCAAAGGATTTGGAGAAGACAGGATAGGCCACGAAGGGCATTCCAGGAGGAGAGCCCTGTACCACGGGATGGTCTAGAAGAAAGAAAGAATGTAGAATTATGAGTAATTCATCATACCGATACTAACCTTATTTTTAACTAAAGTTTTAAATTTAAACCATTGGGAGTTTGGTAGATTGTACTGTATCAGGGAGTGAAGTTCTGATTTTTTATATTTCAATGGCTGTGCTTATTATATATGAAACCTTCTATATTCGTAGACTTTGCATATTTTATCTTATTTGATGAGAAAGAAAGAGGGTGAGAAATAAATTAAGTATATATTTTTAGTACTAGAATGCTACAGTATAAAAGGTATCAGTTTTTGGAAGAGACTGCTTACAAATTTGCTGTTTGAAGCATAAGTTTCTATTCCTGTATAGTTCTATCGGTAATGAAAACTTCAGAATAACTTTATTTAATCGGACTTCTATGTGTGTTGGCCAGAATGGTGGGTTTTTAAAACAAATTTTTTATTTTCACCCAAGGGCATTTTTTTTCATTGCTTTTAGAGAGAGGAAGGGAGAGAAGCAGCGATGCAATTCATCAACCTCAGTCTTTCTGTAATGTCTAAGGTTTTTTCACTCCTCTCCGAGACCCAGTGTCACCCCCACTGGAATGGAGTGAGCTGGATGAAGGATGGTAGGGTTTTCATCGTACTTTTCCTTCAACTGTTTTTGAACTTTTAAAATTTTCAGAATAAAAAGTCAGAGTAAAAGATGTGGCTCCTTATTCGGTCTGCTTAGTAGACAATTCCAGGAAACGCCCCTTTATTTTTCCTGCTGTATGATTGCAACAGAATGGAATTGTCAGATTTCTGTAGCCCTTTCAAGAGGTAGTGTTGAGTGGACCTTGGATAAGCAGCTGTAAATGGTTGAACCAACTAGTCGGAAGACAGGTATTTCACACAAGAAAAGAACACGAGTAAAAGCATTTTGGTTTACATGTTTTAATATTTGTTTCAGGCAGAAATTATTTGCAGTAGATTATTCAGTTTTGTTCTTTCCTGTTATGGCAAATTAGAATGCATATTAGAAGTATTTGCATATATCAGTGCTCTTAATAGCACTTTGTACTGGCAGATGCTCTGAGTATCTCAACAGGTAGGGAATGCAAGAGACTCAATTAGGTATTGCCTGTAACTGCTTTTTCAGCATTTGGTGACCACCTGGATGCAGATATTTGTAGCAAATAATACTGATTTTTCAACTGAGATTTTAAGTTAATGTGATATTTATTTGATGATAATGTCACCCTGCACAATATGAATACATTGTTTATAGGCTTATCGAATTATTTAATTATACATTGTTCAACCAATTATAAATACCCTGTATACTATAAACAACCACTTAGAATTTCATTATTGTTCTCTAGGAAACTGATGATAATTTAGTAGTGAGGATTGCCTATGTCAAAGCTCCAGTCTGTTTTCTTCCGCGTTCTTCTCATGTATGTTGCAGGGCATTTTTCAGTTTTCTCTGTGAGGGTCTCAGTGAAAAACAAAACAGATGAAAGAGGGGGAGAGTTTTAGGATTAGAGTAAAATTCATAAATTAGAGTAGAGTGTCAAGACTGTAGGAACAGTGAGAACATTTGTACCGTTTTAGAGTACTTAATCATTTACCAGGTTGAGCTGAAATTTTTTTTTATTGAGTTATAATTTGCCTATAGTAAAATGTGTAAATCTTAAGGGTACAGTTTGATGAATTTGAGCTGGGAATTTGGTTTTGAGGGATTCCTTCTGTCTAAAGCCAGAAATAAAACACACTAGTTCCTTGGTGGGGGCAAAACTTTTCCTAGTGCAGTTACTGAAAAAAAGTTCTTGAATGGATCCTCATAGAGGGTGTATTGAGTGATGTTGGGTTTCACAAGGCTCTTTCGTACAGTACCCTGAGTAGAAGCTGAGGTGTAATTGGGAGTTAAGGGTGGGGAGCTAAATAAGTAATTTTTATCCAAAATATATCTCGATTATATCAAGAAAGGAATGACCTCTATATCCTTCAAATAAAAGTTCCCTATACACACACACATATATATCACACATATAACATACATTTATAAATTATATATGTATAAATATTTGTATACATGTTTATGTGTAACAATATATGCATATATAATGTCTTTACATCTGTTTTTTGATGAAAATTGGGCAGAGAAAGGGCTTGAGCAGCAATTATTTTGGGTTATTCAACTAGGAGTGGATCTTTTGCCTTAAAGAATAAATATGCAAGCAAAAATTTCCTTTTCTGGAAATTCAGGATTTAAATTTTTTTTTCTCTTTTGACTCCTAGGCTGTTCCATATTCAGAGGAAAGTAGGCCAATAGGGACGCTACAGGTAAAACCAGGATATTTTTGAAGGAACTATTCTGTATCTGATAGAATGCTGAAAAGAAATCAATCAAAGTCCTTAAAAGTTCTTTAAAACATATAGCATGGCATACATATGTTTAACTGGAAGATAATTTCCAACAAGTATTCTCATTTGGCCATGTGGCTGTAGAAAAAAAATATTAGTAACGTTCCCACTAAAATCTGGTTTTGAGCAATGTGAACCTGACCAAAAGGAGCTGATGGTAAAAGGAACATTTCCCCCCCTTCATATTACCTCCCTGCGATGCCTTTACTTCCAGTCAGTTTCTGTGATCTGACTTTCTGCTCAGCTTTTTGAGTTGTGATTTTTTAAAGGAAAACCTGAAGTTTAAGTAGAAATGATTGGCTTTTTTAAAGGGCGCCATTAAGAAGATTTCCCACTAGGAAAAATATCACCTTACTCCCTGGTGCTTGGCACATCTATGTTGTAAATTATGCTGCATTTAGAAAGATTCATACTGCTAAATGACTTTCTCTTTTTAGACTTTGAGTAACATTTTCTTGTTAATTACATACAGATCCTTGCTAGTTGAATTTAAGGAATTTGGGAGTGTATTCAGAAATTGTAAAATAGAACTTTTCTCCTCATTACTGAATCTTTGGACATTAAAAATGCATTGTATTTAACATTGAAATCATCTACAGTTTTGTCATTTGAAATTACAGATGGTAATGTGAAAAGATCTGCCACGTTTTGTTCCTTATGTTAGGAAGGGGGATGTATTAACCTAAATTAGCAAGAGAGTTGTGGACTCCAAATTGTCAGTATGTACAAAGTGAATTTTTAGGTAATGAATAAATTTCTGAACATGTAGAGTCTTAAGTTTTTTGAATAAATTTTGTCATCTTAAAAAGCAACTGCAAATTATTTTATAATAGCTGAGTTATCTCTGGCTGGTGTTGCTCAGTGGATTGAGTGCTGGCCTGTGAACCAAAGGGTTGCTGGTTTGATTCCTGGTCAGGGCACATGCCTGGGTTGCAGGCCAGGTACCCACTTGGGGACATGTGAGAGGCAACCATACATTGATGTTTCTCTCCCTTTCTCCCTTCCTTTCCCTCTCTCTAAAAAAAAATAAATAAAATCTTAAAAAAATAAAATAGCTGAGTTTACCTAAGTTTTTTACGTAGACTAGGCTATTTAATTTGATAATTTAATTCTTATAAAAACATTTGAAGGGTAAGTAATCCTCCCATTTTACAGAGGCCCATAATCACGCTTTTAAGAAGTGATGGAATTAAGATTTAAACCTGGGTACTCTTACTCTTAACCACTCTGTTAGTCTTCTCAAAATGTATAGAATAAACAGTATTGTGACATATTACCTCCCATTATGCTCCTAAAGCTGAATTGCCAAGGTGTCTGCTCTTTCATTCTCTTTACTTGTTGTTTTTTTCCTTTACCTCCCAATTTTTTCTTGTTTTCATAATCAAATCTAGAGGAAATAGAATAGATGTTGAATTAAATATGCTCAGGTTAAGACAAGACATCTGCATATACTAGTTCTGTGACATGAGCAAGGTACTTCATTTGATGAGCAAGGTACTTCATTTGAGCTCTCTTTAAAAAAATGTAATAAATGACTAATAAGAGTTACTAATTCATAAGTTCGTTGAAAAGATTACAAAGACATTACTTTTTATCTTTAAAAGATTTTATTCATTTATTTTTAGAGAAGGGACAGGGAGGAGATAGAGAGGGACAGAAACATCAGTGTGTGGTTGCCTCTTATGTGCTCCCTACTTGAGGACCTGGCTCACAACCCAGGCACATGGCCTAGACTGGGAATTGAACTGGCGACCCTTTGGTTCACAGGCCTGCACTCAATCTACTGAGCTACACCAGCCCAGTAACAAAGATACTATTTTTAAAGTATTAGAACCAATGACTGGAGGATATTAGGGCTTTAAAAATATGCAACCACCATTGCCTCCACATTTCTACCTGAAAATGTTTTTTTTTAAATGCTCTCGATTTTATTAAACATTTAAGGAAAAAATATACCTAATATCTACAATCTTTTCTCGAAAACAGAAGCAGAGATTATACTTCCTTACTCACTCTATGAGCCCAGCATTACCCTAATATCAAATTAAAGACAATATGACAGTGGGAAACTACAGACTAACATTTCTTAGGAATATACATGCAAAAATCCTCAATATTTGCAAATTGAATAAAGTATATAAAAGGATTTATGTATTATGACAAAGTGCGATTTATTCCAGGTGGGCAAGGCTGGCTCAGCATTTAAAAAAGTGTAAACACTTATTATTAATATTTAGAAATAAGAAAATTACATAATCATATTAATAGATGCAGAAATAGAATTCGACAAAATTTATCCCCATATATGATAAAAACTCAGGAAACAAGGGAAATTTCCTCAACTGGATAAAGTACAGCCACAAAAAAACCTACAGCAAACATACTGGTGAGAAGCTTTCCAGCTTTCCAGTTGAGATCAGGGAAGAAGAATGATTTCCCCTCTGGCTCTTCCTGTTCTACATCATCCTGGAAGTGAAATGAAATAGGACAAAAAAAGTAAAAGATAGACAGATTGGAAAGGAATACATTAAACTTTTTTTTAAAATGACATTATGGTTTATGTAGAAACTCCCAAAGAATCAACAAAAGAGCTTCTGAAACTAGTAGGTGGTTACAGTGAGGTTGCAGGATACAAAGTTAATGCACAAAAGTCCACTGTTTCCTTGTAAGGTGGCACTGAGCTACTGAAATTTGGTATCAAAAGCACAGTACCACTGTGCTTTTAGCACAAAACCAGAGCAAGTATAAATCGAATAGCTGGAATTGGAAATCAAAGTATGTGAACACTATTTACATTAGCACCAACAATTTAAAAATACTTAACATAAATCTAATGAATGGTGTAAAAGACATAATGAGGAAAATGATGAAGTTCTGATGAAAAAAGTCAAAAAGAAATAAGTAAACAGAGATAGTCAATGTTCATGGGTGGAAGAAGACTCAGTATGATTTAGATGTCATTTCTTTTCAACTTTATAGATTCAGTGTAATCCCAGTCTAAATCTCAGAAAGTTGTTTTGTGGTTATTGTTAGCAAATTGATTCTAAATTTACACAGAGAGATAAAAAGACCCGAAACAGTCCACTTAGTATCGAAGGAGAACAATAAAGTCAGAGGACTAATACTACTGGACTTCAGGACTTAACTACAGTATAAAACGACAGTAATCAAGACTGTAGAATTGATGAGAAAACATGTAGATCAGTGAAACAAAATGGGGAGCCCGGAAGTATACCCATGGAAATACAGTCAGCTGGTCTTTGACAAAGGAGCCAAAGCAGTTCGATGGGAAAAGGATCGTCTCTTCAACACATGGTGCCGGTCCAACAGCACATTCTCGTGGGGAAAAAAAAAGAATCTACATAGAGATCTTCCATCTTTCACAAAAATTATCTCAGAGTAGTAATGTTAAACATAAAGCTATAAAACAGCTAGGAAATATAGGAGAAAATCTAGACAACCATAGATTTGACACTGACTTTTTAGACATAGCACCAAAAGCACAATCTATGAAAGAAAAAATTGATAAGTTGGACTTCATTAAAATGAAGACTAATGCTCTGTAAAAGACACTTAACAGATTGAAAAGACAAGACACAGACTGGGAGAAAACATGTTAAAGGACTGCAATACAAAATATATGAAGAACCCTTATAATACTCAAAAGTAAGATGATGGATTCTCTAATTAAAAATGAACAAAATATCTGAACAGACATCTGTCTCACTAGAGAAGTTAAGCGGGTAGTAAATAAGCATATGAAACGATGCATGGTATGTCACTGGGGAATTGTACATTAACAACAACGATGGCATACCTCTCTACACTTATTAGAATGGTGAAAATTGAAAACACTGACAACACCAAATACTGACAAGAGTGTGGAACAATAGGCAGTCTCATTCATTACCGGTGGAAATGCCAAATGGTATAGCCATTTTGAAAGACACTTTGTCAGTTTCTTACAAAATTAAATTTACTCTTATGGTATGATCTAGCTATCACACTCTGGTATGTACCCCAAAGGGTTGACATTTTATGTCCACACAATCTGCACCTGAATGCTTGTAACACATAATTGCCAAAACTCCAGAGTAAAGGTGTTTTTCAGGAGATGAGTAGATAAACAAACTGGTACATCTAGACAGTGGAGTATTACCAATAAAGAAAATAAGCTATCAAACCATAAAAAGACATGGAGGAAACTAAAATGCATAGATCTGTTAATTTAAAAAGATCTCCCTCAACTATACAACAGTAAAACAAACTGAGTAGACTCAACAATGTAAACAGGTCTTACAAAGAGAAAGTTGAGTGTAAGAAATGATTACTAAAAATCAGGATAATTTCTATCTCTGAAAAGGGAGGATCAAGGAAGAACATTTGAGGTTTCTAGGGTACTGGGAGAGTTCTATTTCCCATTTTTGTGGATAGTTGTGTAGATTTTTATAACTTTAAGTTGTGCATATAGTTTTTCTTGAAATATGTTATTGAAGTGAACTTCACATAGTGCACAATCATACACTTCAGTTGTGTTTATGTGTTTATAATGTTGTACAACCAACAGTTAGTTCCCTCCAGTATCACTTTTTTTCGTCATCCCATATCCTTTGGGTGATCATTTCTCATTTTCCTCTTTCCCACAGTCATCTTACAGCCTCAAATTGATTTTTGTCTCTATGGATTTGCCCGTTCTGAATATATCATATAAAAGGAACCATGCAATGTGTGACCTTTTCTGTCTTCTTTCAGTTAGCATAACATTTCTGAGATTCATCCAAGTTGTGGCATGTCTTAATATTTTGTTTTTTTTTAGAGCTAAATAATGTACCATTATATGTATGGGGTCTGTCTGGAAAAAGTCCAGTCATTGTTATAATGAGGATGGTTTGTAAGTTTTGGGCCACATTGATGTAACCTGGCAGCCAAGGAATGCACATGTATGAACAAAGACGACTTCACTGTACTAGTCATGGGGCAGTTGACATTGTTGAGTGAGCATGGTACTGTGTGGCTGTCGCATTCAAAATGACTCAGCAAGTAGAGCAACAAATCTGCATCACATTTTTTAAAGATTTTATTTATTTATCTTTAAAGGGGAAGGGAAGGAGAGAGGGAGAGAAATATCAATGTATGGTTGCCTCTCGTGTATCCCCTGCTGGGAACTGACCTGCAACCCAGGCATGTCCCCTGACTGGGAATCGAACCTCGATCCTTTTGTTCACAGGCCCACGTTCAATCCACTGAGCTACACCAGCCAGGGCTGCATCACATTTTGCATGAAGCTTGAACATTGCTCCACAGAAACTTTGGGTGATTCAGAAGGCCGTAACTATGGGCAAGTGATTGGCAGCTTCATCATGACAACATGCCTGCTTGTGCATCAAATCTTGTGCAGAGTTTCTTGGCGAAACATAATATTGCCCAGGTGACTCAACCCCCCTACAGCCCAGATTTGGTGCCCTGTGACTTCTGGCTTTTCCCAAAACTAAAATCACCTTTGAAAGGGAAGAGATTTCAGACCATCAGTAAGATTCAGGAAAATATGGGGCAACTGATGGCAATTGGGAGAACTGTTATGAGGTCCCAAGGTGCCTACTTTGAAGGGGACTGAGGCATCATTGTCCTATGTACAGTGTTTCGTATTTCTTGTGTCTTGTGTCTTCTTCAATAGATGTCTCTATTTTTCATATTACAAGGCTGGATACCTTCTGTACAGACTTTGTATATACCACAATTTGTTCATTTATCTGTAGAGGGATATCTGGGTTTCCACCTTTGGAGAATTGTTAATAATGCTGCTATAAACATTCTGTACACTGAATTTTATGTACTGTATTAACTATTATGTATGTAAGATATATATCACAATGGAAAGAGAAGGAAAAAAGTTCTCATTGGGACCATATGTATTATCAGCAATGGCATTGTGCTAAATACTGAGAGATAAAAAAATGAATTAAACATGATTCTTACTCCCAAGAAATTTAAACATAATTCAGCATGTCGAAATTTACTGTGTTATTACAAAAGCAATTAACTAGCAGTGCACATTTAAAACAGCTTTGACATGGAGTTAGGATATGATTGGTAAGAATATTAAGCTCACTTGGATGCTGTGGTCAGCTAGGCACTGGTGATTACAAGTGGATTGCAAATAGAAGTCACTGATGACTGATTTCTTCCCTAACAAGGTGTGATTCCCTTCTACTCCCCAATCCCTGCTAGAAGGTGGTGCTGTAGAAGAAGGTGGCTTTGCTATGCTTATTTTTGAGTAAACTAAAGGATAGAGACCACGTTTTTAGCTTAAGACAAATAGTCCTGAGAAATTTTGGGTGTCTTTCTATATTTTTTTCTGTCAAAGTCAGAAAAAAATGTGTTAATTAAATTTCAAAGCCAAAATATCTTCCAAAATACTCTAAACAAATAATTCTTTCTTTGTAATTTAGACAAAGTAATGATCAAGTCACAGTTGGTTCAGTGCCATCTAAGTGTTAAAGGTATAAATATTGAGTTCTTACTGTTTTTCTAATTCTGTGGTTACGAGTAGAGATATTAGCAGTAATGGCTATATTGCCTTTATATATAAAGAATGACCAAAACTCCCATGTGCTTAGTTAGAGCTGTTTTTCTAGTGGTCGTAATGGGGTTTGTGCTGGTGAACCATACTAGACCCTCTTTGGACATCATGATCTGATAGCAAAGGGTAGATGAGTCTGCGTCATATTTTAATTGATTTCCTTAATCTCAGCATCATTTCAGAAAGGATTTTATGCATTTTTCAGTGATGGAATGAGACAAAGGATTTCAGGATGACTGCAAAATCAGCACAAGGAAGATGGATAGTTAAGTATAATATTGGTACACAAAGACCCTTAAAAGTTTTGACTTCCCTAATGGCCAATGAAAAGAGGGATTAGTCTGTAAAATAAAAGGTGTGATTTTTTTATCATGTTGCCGATACACATGTAGTTTATAAATAGTTATAGAAAAGAGCCTGAATTGGAAAATGTAGGTTTACCCCCAAGAGTTTTGTAGAAGAGGAATATGAAGTCATAAACCCATTGCTGAAGGTAGTAACTTCTGTAGTTTCAATTTTAATATTCGCCATTGTGGATCACTGTGACATCTCCTGTTGGTTCTTGCTGTTCAAGATTGTTTTTAAGGCTGTTTTATACTAAAGTTATTTTATTCTAATGAATTCCAAAACCACCTCTCAAGATTTCACACTATTTCTATTTCACCCAGGATTGTTATTGTGGAAGATGGAGTCTTCAAAAAACTGTTCTATCTTTTGCTTTCTTATTTTGGAGAATTACCTTCTTGCTAGTGATTCTGATCTTAGGCTCTTCATTTATTGGTTTTTTTTTTTTTTTTCCTTTTTTTGGATCAGGTACTTCTTGACATTTTCTGGCTCTTTTTTCTTCTACTCTGTCTGTTTGCTAGCTTATCTCTACTTGGCTTCTTACCATTCATTAATTCCTACTTGAGGCATGGCACCTCTCCCAGAACACTTGATTCTCGGCGGGGTCTTCCCCTGAGGACAGCTTCTTAGCACATTATTGTTTTATGTGGCTTTCCAATATAGCTCCTTGCTGCCCTCTTCTGGCTGTGACATTAGGGCATCATTGAGTATATTGTAGCTTTTAATCCTTAGAATCCTAACAATATCTTGGATAAACCAGTGGTTTTTAAAGCCTTGCTGCATGTTAGAATAACTTTGGGAGATTTTAAAAAACTACCAGTGACTGGGCTCCACTTGAGGATTCTCATAATTGGTTTGGGGGTAGGGTTGGAGGGGTGTTGGGCAGATCTTTTTTTTAACTCCTTAGATGATTATGATTTCTAGCCTGTGATTAAAATTCTAACACCAGGAGAGATGACCCTTGGAATGCTGTAGAGTTTGAACTACTTAGATGCAGTCCTCATATTTTTAGGTATCAAAAATAATATTAAAATGAGGTATATAGGACTATTTTTATCCTCTTCAGGAACGGCATAGTTTAGACAAGGATATGATATGAGTAAGTGATAAAAAACATAGTCTCTATATAATACCTACCAATTCCAGAAGAGAGTTTTGGGTATACTCTGTGCCATCATTTGCCTGTTTGTTTTTAGGTTTCACTTCTCAAATTTTACTTCCTTCAATCTTAGGGACTGATCCCATAGGCCTCTGCCTAGATCTGGTCCTTGGGATGTATGCGTAGTAATGAGTGTGGGGGAGCACTTGTAGTAATGTTGTTTCATAGTTGGATGAGAAACCTGATGGGAAATATATCTTTATCATGAACTTCTTAAATAAAATTTGTTGTTAAATAACACTTGTAATCATATTTTAAATACTACTTCTTATTTAGTCATTCTTTTTAAAGAATACTATTAGAACTGCTTTTCATTTTACATTTTAACCTATGGCACAAATCTCAATTTGGGTTATTTTAAAAAAAAGAATGTATTGCATTCTTTAGATATTCAGGATTAGATCTCTAATGTATAGCGAGTTACTTGAACAAGACCTATTTTCCTTTGGGAGGGAAAATTATAGTACACTATATTGGCTTATTTTTTTAGAGCATATTAACTGCTCTAAAAGAATTTATCTAATCAATTCTCTTGATTTTTTAAAGCTATGAGGGATCTATTAATATAATTATAGTTCTTCAGTCCTCGCATGAATTTTAGTATCTTTAATTCTTT
>PVKM010024690.1:0-20381 GCA_004027735.1 Carollia perspicillata
GGGGCAGGCGAACACGGAGTGGAAGTTATTTTTTTTCAAATCATGTCACTCACCACAATTGTGTGTATATGTGTGTATATGTGTTTTCTCGAGAATTTTGTCTCTAACTCTTTTTGTAGGCTCTTCTGGTTCCTTTTGATATTCTGTTCAGGCGGATCTGGAACAAAACGGAAAACTCTAAGTGGCAGCCGGTACTTACAAACACATGTGGAGAGGATTTACCCTCTTTTAAGGGTGTCATAAGCAATGTGAATATTGTAAAATGTGACTGCAGCTATTCAGGGTGCCTTCTCTCAGGCAGAAGAGAGACTCGTGGCTCCTGGGGAGCAAGAATCCTTTAACATCCAAATCCTTGGCTGGTCAGAAGAAGGGGGAGTTGGAACTGAGGGAAGGATCACATCCTTGGCCAGGGAGTGGGCCAAGTGTGTCAGAGGTGCAGAAAAACTAGTCCCTCTCCTCCTGCTCCAACCAAGCTTTAAATCCTCCAGGTCAAGCCCACCCTTCTAATAGCAGAAGAAAGGACTGTGCAGAATTGGCGTGGGAGGGTGACTACAGCATGGCACCAGAAAAGGTCTATGAATTGTGTAGATGGGCCTGGGTGAGTCCCAATCAATGGTTGCCCAGACAGCCGGACTAAAGTGGGAACTGGGTGCTATTTCTCGGTTTGTACATTATACATTGATGGTTTCCCTGAGTTTATTTTATTCCAGTAAGTACCGGTCACATTCCTGATCTGGGTTGCCCACACAGCTGCTTAGGGATCAGGCTGCAAACCGCCTAAGCAACAGACATCCCTCTTACCTTTACCCCAAAACAGACGGAGCTGCCTGCTGGAGCCACTGCTGGAGCTCAGTGGGTACCTGCCCCGACAGGTTAAAGTAGAGACACAATCCCCCCACTTGCATCTGTCCTGTGCAATTTGTCGACTCAGTAGTTTGCAAACACTAAACCGTGCTGGGAAAGCCCCACACAAAGCGTTCCGGGCCCTTTTAAAGACCAGAGCGAGCAGCCATAAGCCTTTGAAGTGACCTTTGGCTCACGCAGCAATAACTCACCCTTAATGAACACCCAACGGAAGCGCCTCGGAGAGATCCCGGCCGGGTAGAGATCCTAACATCACGCCTCGACTTCAGCTTCCCAGCCGGCCGGGATCCAGGGGGGCCTTTCTGCTGGGCGAGCCCCAAGGGCTTCTCGATGAGGCACGATGTACCCGGACCCAATGACTGGACCGGCAAATCCCAAAGCCGCTTTATATGATACATTCAGTGGACGGACGTCAACTTTTGCCACTTAATTAATTAATTTATTTATTTTTGAAAAAAGTGTTCCTTAAAAGTAGGAACTTCCCCTCAGAAGAAGGGCTAAATTGAGAACCCACCCAGAGCCACGATCCCCGGATGCAGGTAGCTAGATTTCATTTTCCCAGCCGCGGAGGAAAGGGTAAGTTTGCAACCGGGCATTGGGGTTCTCTACACGCTCTGGGTACAAGAGGCTTGGGGATAGAAAAGAGGACCCCAAGGTGGCCAAAGGTGGGCCGCCCAAAGCCCCCGCCACCTTCTCCTGGGCTCCCTCCCCAGTGCACCCACCATCTAGCCCCGGTGGACTTCAGCCTCTTGCTTGTCCAGAATCAAAGACTTAGCCCAGCTGGCTCTGGTCCACCAGCTCAGATACCTTTCCACAGCCAGAAACTGGGAGAGCAAACCCCCTGGGAGAGCTGTCAAAGAGGAGCTGGTCCTGGGCAGTCCCGCCCATACCTCACCCCCTACCTGTACCCAGGAAAAGTCTTTAGGATAGGGAGCCTTTAGGATAAGGTGCGGATTATTGAAATTTTCGGGAAGTTATAAGTGAGTGCTCCATGGGGCCAAATGAAATGCTGCTCGTAGTAATTGGATTCAGCTGACTAAGTTGGCAGGCATGCAGCTCCAAGGCAGCAAGCGAAGAAAAATGTCCAGTGACTTTAAGTTCTGATGAAGCCAACCACAGGCAATTGACAAAACAACTTTACTGCTCTCCTTTGATGGCAACTCCCCTGGAAGTCGGTCCCTCTCTTGCTAGTGCCCAGTCCTAGCCTAGGCTAAGGGAGTGCTCCTTGCTTTGTGGGTCCCTGCCCCATAAAGGCCCAGTCTGACTCAACCCTGTGGCATTCCCTTGAGCGTGGAGCCCTTTATTGGGACTCGGGTTGCTCCTCTCTCAAACTGTGGTCTCTGGAAAGACCCGGGATGGATTGTCCTGTCCTCCCCATGCCAGCAGCCACAGGACATAGTAAACAAAAGGATGGATGGGATGCTGGAGTCGAAATACAATTTAGCTTTCTTCCTGGCTCTTTGGGGCGAAGGACCCAGAAGCCCTAAACCTTTTCTCTGCCACTCTTGCAGTCAAAACCCTAGATTAGTAAGGGGGAGTGTGGAGGAGATTCCCAAACTCTTCTGGGTAGTTTGGGGGTTCTCTTGAATTTGGGGAGAGAATCTTGAGTGGTACTTTAACCTTCCAAGAAAAAAAATTAAGCCAAGAGCAAGAGATAAAGGCCTATGTATGTGGAGCTAGCTCTCAGAACAATGCAGGGAGCTGGCTGGCCACAGAGTTTATTTTAAATACATATAAATCAACCTGCCTGCGCCCAGCCGGGCAGCCCAAGACACTGAATTAATATGATGCTCCATCTTACTTTGGCGTGACAGTGTAAAAAAAAAGTTTCTTTTTATTCATTTTCAGCCCAATCTCATAACTGCACATTTACCCCCCCAAATACTTCCTTCAACCCCCGACCCCCTCACTGACCGACTCCTCAAACTGCCACCTTCCTCTCCCCCACCCCATACCACCGGCCACCCTCCAAGTCTGGCAAGGTACTGTGTCCTCCTAACCTTTGGGTAGGCGGGGAGCATTCCCACAAAGCGAGCCTTGTTACGATTAATCACCGTCCTCGATGTATGTGTAGAAGTATATCTAGGTCTGCGCAGGCTGCCTCAACAATTGGCAATAATCAAGATCACAGATTACACAAAATAAATCATATTTAGCATCCCACTCAGGGCAGCAAGCAGCCCCCTGCCCAAAGATTTCCATTTTGTCATGCAATTGCTTACCTGGATCCCAATTTATCATAAACCCGGTGTCCTCGGCCTCAGAGTGGGCGCCAGTGGGGGGCAGCGCTAGCCTTCCCCCTTTGTCTGCAGACAACACTGTCCCAACCCTGGTCTTGCGTGCTCGCTGACGCGGCCATATACCCGAGCATACAGAATTCCCGGTAGAACGGAACCAGGCTGAGGTTCAACTACCAATAAACGCAGGAGGAACGAGTTCGTAGTCCCCAGGCTGGCTTCGCCTGCTCTGCGCGCCCGTCGGTCCACCCGCCCGCCTGTCCGTTCACAGGCCCAGAGCGGTGGCTACCCGTGCCCCCACCCACTCCTGGGTTCCTGCCCAGCCCTCCCAGGACCCCCAGAGCTCGGGGGTTTGTTTTGCTTTCGGAATGTGGTCCTTTCTGGATTTGGAGAGAGCCCCGGAAACCCCCTCATCGTCGGGAAACACAGACGCTGCCTTCAAATGCCAGCATATTTGTTCACGTGACCCCGGGGGAAGATTGTACTGATTGAGACTGAAACTTTTACACCATCCAGCCCCCGGAGCGCAGCCAGGCCTGGGAGGATGGGCGGGGGGCGTGGGATCCGGGCCCCTTCCCAGGGGCAGACATTGGCGGGTATGAAGATGAAGGAAAGCCCCCATCTCGCTGCTCTGGACAGATGTAGTCCCAGTCCGGCCGCTGGCAGTGGGTCGGGGGCGCTGGGAGTCTCTCCTCCTATGACCCCTGACCCTGGCCTGGCCTTCCTCGAGACTGGTCACTGGGTGGAAATTTTAGAGGCCGCCTGCCTTAGAGGCTTCTCCGCAGGCGGCTGTGGAGCATCAGATGCCCAGGGTTCCCCTGGCTCCCGGTCTGCACCCAAGTTCCCCGCTTCCTCAGGCACCGGGGCAAGGTGCCGCCTAGGCTACCGAGCACTTTCCCCTTCCCTGGGCGAGGCAATCACGTTGCCGCACAGTACAAGCTCCGGCCCTGCGGTTGGCGCCTCCAGCGCACAGACGAGGCCCGTTGTCCCACCACAAGTCCCACATCACCGCTGCTTGAGGCCTTGGCTCCGCCGGCAGACGCGGCAGACGCGGCAGACAGGACGCCGCTCCGAGAGCCAGAACAGGCGCGGTACGCAGCCGCCCAGGACCCTGAGCGGTTCCGGAGCTGTCCCCCTCTGCGCCTTTCTCACTTCACCCCCGGTCCTGCGAGGCCTGGAGCGGCCGAGGTGCCTAGCGGCCGTATGCCATGACCTGTGAGCCTCCGGATCTGGGTAGGACCCGCTGGTCCCACAGGCTGCGACTGCGGGACTGCACAGCCGGCCGTGCCTTCCCGCTTCCTGCGGCACCTTTAAGAAGGTGCGAGCCAGATTTATCAGGGGGAGGAGGGAACTTATGTTTTAGAAATATTAAATCAAGACAGGTTTGCAGCATTCTTTGAGAGGTCGGTGAAATTCGCGGTAACAATTCTGCGTGTGGTCGAGAGAATTAAGCTGCGGCGGGCAGGCGGGAGCCTGCTTCTGGCCTTCCAGCGAGACTCCCCTCCTCGCCCGGCCCCGCCCCGCCTGCACCCCAGAATTGCACACCACGGAGGGGTCTCCACCCCTTTCCCGAAGTCTCCCTTACATGGCCAGCTCTGGTTCTCAGCAGCGGTGGGCACGGAACAGATGCCCCATCGCTGCTTGCAAGGTCTCCGAAGGGCGAATGTGCTCGGCAGCCACAAAGAGCCTGGGGAAACGGGGTAAGGTTCTCTGCATCCCCATTCCACAGGCCGGGAAAGTCCCAGAGGGCAGGTCGAGGCTCGAGCCCCCAGACCTGTCAGCCGGCCCCTTCTTTTGTTCACCTGGCTGGGCCTGGCTGGAGGCCCACTCAGGAAGCCTCATGGAGCTGGATCGTGGGTGCCCCATTCCACCCCCGCCAGGAGGACCCCGCCCCCTAGCCTCCCACCAGGGGCGAGCAGCCGGCCCGCAGCAAGTGTTAATCTCCAGCCAAAGAGGGGGGCCCCTTTGCGGGAATTTGTCTCCAGGAAAGGATCTAAGCCTTCTTCAATCGGAGCATATGTTCATAGAGCAATAAACCGGAAAGATTTACAGTCCTCGCCCGGCCCCCAACAGCCTCGCACCCTTTCAGGAATTACTTACGATGATTTATCACACCAACCCGGGCAATTGTCACACTGATAAAATAGCCCGGGCCGGTGCCCGCCAAGCCCGGGCCTTGGGAGGCTGTTGGCTGCCAGGCTGCCAGCAGGGCTAGAGAGGCGGGTTATTTTTTTTTGTTGTTGTTGTTTTTGTTTTTTTTATGTTGGTTCCTCTCCCGGCCTACCAGGAAATGTGAAGTTCGGTTGGAGTGGGTGGGGTTGGGGGTGGGAGGGGAGCCAATTCTCATTGAGAAAAAGGCGAGTAACTTGGAGAAAGCACCCGGAATCTGCACTAGAGTCACTTGCAAAGCATATAAACATTTGTCATCTTTGAATAATTGAATTAATGTGTTATTGTTTGAATGTATAATTCATAACGGAGGAAACTTTGTCTCTGTCTGACGGGGAAATATACACACACCAAAAAAGAAATCAAAAGACACACACACAATCCCCAAACAACCACCATGAGCAGCTAGCCTCCACTAGCAGAAATCATCCTCAAAGCCAAGAGAGGGAAGGGGGTGAATAAAGAGGCTATCCTTCCCGGCATCCTGGCGGGAGGGAGTTGCGAGCTGGAGGAGAGTCGCTGCAGCCCCCAGCCCGTTTTCCGCACGCTGGGGGTGGGATGGGGTGGGATGGGAGCACAGTGGGTCTGGGACCTTGAATCTCCTTGCAATGCAGAAGAAAAAAGGCTGAAAAGTGAGCGAGCAAGAGATACAGCCTTTGCACCTCCCTCTGGCCTCTCCTGCGTGTCCCTTCTGCCAGGTTTCCGCTAGCCCCAGGGTCTCCCACTCCGGAGGCAAGGACTTCTTTAACTTGCCTTTATTTTAGATCACCCCTCCCCACAAAAAATTAAAAATACAAAAATAAAGAGGAAGAAGGGAAAGCTCCTTGCTGGGATGACAGAAGCAGCAGTGCTTGGGTGGTGAGGGAGGGGAATGGGAGAAGCAACTCGGAAATCATTATCTGTTGGTTAAAACCTGCCTGGGGTAAAATTTCAACTCGATTTTATAGCCTCCTATTATGACGCAAAGAAAAATTTACGACCCTCGCTTGAAAAGAGGGCTGGGGCCTTTTCTCACCGGTTTAAGAATAGGCGGCAGATGCCGTGACAGCGACCATTGTTCCCGGTAGACACAGGCGACCGGGCAACCTCGGTCCCGCGTGCGCCAGGCGCGTCCCCCAGTCGGCCAGTTTTTACAACTCCTGTTGTCTCCGAACAGCCTGTGCGCACCCTTGCCCCATCTCTCTCCCTCTCCCTCTCTCTTTCTCTCTCTCTCTCTCTCTCTCACACACACACACACACACACACACTCACACGCACACACTCGGCCGCACTCAGTAATTTTTCATAAGCGCAAAGCTTTGCTGAACCAAAGGTCACCATCCAAGCCACTAACAACTTCTCGCCAGCGCGTGGTTCCAAATCAGGAAGCAAAAGGAACTATTTGTCAGCGGCCCTGACAGCTAAATTCATTAAGGATTTAAATCTGAAGAAATAAAAGTCGCCAAAATATTTACCTGCCGGCTGCACTCCCCTGCGCGCGCCGTGTGGGGGGCCCCCCTGGGCGGGTGATATTCTTGGGATCCCTGCACTTTCCAAGTCGGAGAGAGCCCTTTGCGTGGCAGATTAATGACGACTCCGTGTTTCTTAAGGGACGTGCTGAATTAATTATTTCACCAATCACGTGGTCGGGACTTGTAGAAATCTATTCTTATCATCTTCCTCGCACTTTGAAAATTCTCCGGGTTATGAAAGGCCCTCCCCCAGCTGCCGGCAAGCCCCGGCCGCCAGCCCGGCGCGGGGGGCGGGGAGGGCTCCCCAACATGGCGGGCGCGCGGGCGGGAAGCGCAGCTCGCTCGCCCGCCGAGGGGCCGGTTTACTGTACTGGACTCCGGCGGGCTGGGCTGGGCTGCGCGCTCGCTCTGTCCTCATCCAGCCGGTGATTCAATGCACACAGTCTATTGATGTACTGGTGGGCACAGGAGGAGCCATTAGCCAGAAGACAGGCAAAGGACAATCATAAAATTTGTCTGAATATTTAAACTTGTCTACGCACTTATAAATACACATGTCCACGCGTCTGAGGCGAGCGCTTCCATATATTAAGGACACATGTCTGATTTTACGCATTCTGCTCATTTCCTGTCTCGAGCCAGGCCCTCCCACCCCATCTACTTCGGAACTCCTGTCTTGGCCCCTCTTCAAGGCGAGGCCAAAACGTGAAAAAGCCCTCGCGATAAAAATAGCGCACGCCACTTTTTATAGTGGGGAGTGTTTATTGTCGTCTGGAGGGCGGAGTGGGGAATGGGAGAAGGAGGGGCAGGTGCTGGAGGCCCCAGTGGAGCTGAGCAGCACAGGAAAAGTAGAAGGAACCCAAGACTGGAGGCCAGTGGGGTCAGGTCAGAGCAACCACCAGCCAGTCCCAGCTTCGCCCAGAACCCTGCATGTACACCCTCTCCCCGAGTTAGGGGGTGGGGCTGTCTCTCACCCACCGGTCACAGAGGCTGAAGGGGTCTAGGGCTGACTGGAGCCATACAGAAAGCCAGCCTGGAGTCTCCTTTGAGGCCAGTAACTTATTTTCCTTTCAAAAATAGTGCCCACCACCCAACATCCTGAATTCAATCCTAGGCTTCCCAATTGCTCACAAAGTATGTGCTGGTCAAATCGGGAGTATGTATGTATGGGGAGGATGTAATGATAGAATCACTAAGCCTTACACAGTTTAAACTTCACATGCCAGGCACACTGCAGAAAATTTTTTTAAATAGCTTATATTAAACATTAGCTTTCAGAAGACTTAATGGAAAATGCTTTTGTGGAGGCACCAAACAGGAGGGAGATTTTGCTATACCTTTTATTATTTCAAATATAGATCAATGAATTACATCAAAACTACAGGCAACAATTAGTATAAATAATACTTTAATCAGTGGCAGCAGAACATTGGTCGATTCTATTTAAAAAGTACCTTGTGTGAAACAGACACCATGGGCTGACTGACAATGTCTTCTCCCAACAAAAGACTGCAATGGACAGAGTGAGACGGAGTCTGAGGGGCAAAACCCTCAGCAAACACTCCATTCCCCCTAGTCACGACCCCAATACATCTTTTAAAAAAAACACCAAAACAAACACTTCTGGCTCATATTTGGGGGAACAAAATAGAAACAAATACAAGCAAATGGGCACTGAGCCTCTCTACATCCAGCTTTCTGCAGAGCACGTTCCCAGATGGAAACTCATTTCCTTCCCTGCCCTAGGTGGTTGGGGGGCCCCGCTTCTTCCCTGCCCCGTTCCTGTAGGCCCAAATGGACGGTGGGGTCCAGTTGGGACCCCAGGGTCTTGAGCTGCCCTCCGGGCCATCCATGCTCCATTAACATTTCAAAAGACAGTCCCTGGAAGCTGAGAAGGATAGCTGAGGACTTATAAACAAAGAAGTTGTTTCTCTGATTAAGTTACTTTCCTAAGTAATAGGGCTATGTTTGAGAAGGAGCTTGGACTTTCTTCATCAAAACATGCCACTTGGCTTTTTGCTGGGACAGGGGTAAAGCCAGTTAAGTAATTCTGGCATTTGGTCTAAAGCTAGGGTAAGCGACCTGAACTTGTAGGAAGGGGGATCATCTGTATGATAATCTCTGTAATATACAGAGGTTGGCAAAAGTAGGTTTATAGTTGTGAGTACGTGAAACACAGAGTTTATTCTTGTATTATTATTTATTAATTATTGTATTATTCATTTGTATTACAACTGTAAACCCACTTTTGCCCACCCCTGTATATGGAGTTGGATGCTGTGAAAATATATACTTCTCTCCCCTCCCAAGGAGAAGTTACATGTATTCACAGATCTGGGTTTAAGGAAAGAATCTTAGCAACTTTTCAACTTGCCTGAGGATAGCGGCTCTTTTCAAATGCTACATCCAAAGACCGCTCTCCATGTTCGAGGGAAAAAAAGAAGAGAAGGGTAGTTAGAGTCCAAAAGGTTAAGGGTTTAGAGGTCAGTCCTCCCGGCTGAAATACAGCTAATCGAATAGAAAATTTGTCCTCTGGATGAACCTGATTCTGTAATTTAGCCCCGAACTTCAGTAAAATACCTTTTCAGCTTCTCAACGTGAGGGCGTCAGAAAAAAAGACATCTTGACTATGTATGAACTCTGTGCTTTTTGTCATAGAAACAATGATGTGAATAATGCAGGAATATCCATCTTTAATATCCCGACATGCTGATATTCAAGTATTGCCATGTGCAAGTCTCAGAGCCAGGCTCACCCCAAAGAGGAACAAAGAGCTGTCCCTGGGGTCTAATACAAAAGACCAAGGCTTGGAGGATACTTTAGAGAAGTGGAATTTCAGCCTAGGGACTCCAGTGAATACCTGCCCTCAGCTCTCAGGAGACACTGAACCACAGAACATGACTGCAGAGAAAAGTCTTTTCTTTCCCCCACACTTAAATGTATTTTTAAATTACCACCGAGACCTTCTAAAGTATTCTGAAGCATTGAAAAACTAACCCCAATTCTGAGTCTCTCTTTCAGGCTCACTCTTTCTCCCTCCTCCCTTTTATCACTTTTCGATAGCTACAACCTGGGGTTTCTTTTTGGAGCCTGAGGCTTTGGGGTTTAAATTTTCGAAGACTTGTTTCATTTGAGTATATGAACTCTGGTCATTACCTTTGACTTTTCCTCCC
Organism: Carollia perspicillata; assembly: GCA_004027735.1. Lineage (NCBI taxonomy): Eukaryota > Metazoa > Chordata > Mammalia > Chiroptera > Phyllostomidae > Carollia > Carollia perspicillata. The sequence goes on from PVKM010024690.1 coordinate 9,895, forward strand.
TTATCCCTAAGGGTCAGCATTTTAGAAAAATGAGCTTTGAACCCTTACCAGGCAAGGCATTAGAGAAATGACTGAAGAACACCTCTCCTGTTGTCTGAGGATTGTTTTAAGCCACTATTCTCAAGGAAAGGAATGGGGCCTGACAACTTTTGTACTTTTACAATTTCTCCTTCTAACTAAAAACTTAAAGATTTGTTTCGAAAATAAAAACCTCAGGGGAAAACCCCTGAGACCAACTTTTGTGGAAGTCTAGATTCAATTAATATTTTTCCTTTTTTAAAGTAAGACTTCCTCTACTTCCCACCTTCTCTGCTCCCCCCCCCCGCACTGAACACCCCCTCTCCCATATAGGCCATATGCCAATTCCTATAAAAATATTACTATATGGGCTATTTGGGCATTTGGAATTCAGTTGGAACAGAAAATTCAGCCATTATCTAATGACCCAGAACATAGAGGTTTTGTTTTCCTTCCCCAGAAGAAAAATGTTGGACCATTTGTTTCTTTCTTTTTTCCTTTTTCCTTTAATCACTCGGAACTCGTTGTAGCACAGTGCTGAAAAAAGCACATGTGGAAACATATTTTCAGGAACTCAACTCAGAGTGGACCCTTTGCTTCCCTCCAGTAGGGCTGAGGGCCCCCACCCCCTACATTTCTGGGGAATAGGGAGGGGGTGGGGTTCAAAATACTAGTTACAGCCAGAAGTCCACACATCTCTGATTCTGCCCCTTTCACCATCTTAAGGTTTTTGGCACTAAGATGTCAGTTATTCCTGTACCCCATCCCCCAGCAAATAAATATTTAAGCAAATATAATCTAAACATAAAATAACCCGTTTCCACTTCCTTCTTAGACTCATTTCTTTGGGCATGGGGCCAGTGGGAACAAAATATATATATATTTTTTTCTTCACACTGGAAATTAAATAGACAACCCAGAAAGTTCAGAAATCCTGGCCCAGCTCTCCTGCTTCCACTTAGCACAGAGGTGGCCAACCTGCTGCCTCAACTCCCCCACATTATTAAACCACAGAGATCCCCGCAGGGGTGGGGTGGGGGAGGATGTTCAAATTCGCACTGGGATAAAGCATTCAACCTTCACTTGCAAATTCAAGATCCAACAGCGGAAGATTTTTCATGAGTTTAATGACTCACCAAGGTTTTGTGTTCTCAGTAGCTCCTGCCATACGATAATATACTTAGAGAGAGAATCCCGCCCCCCGCTTCCACCCCAGCACCCGCTCCAGGGAGGGGGCTGCCCTCCGGCAGGATGCTAACCTAGTCCGAAGGCGGCCTGCATGTCCCAGGCCCACCCTACAGTACCTTAGAGCCCAACGAGGTGACAGCAGGCCCAGCCTGCCCCCGCAGCTTCGGCTCAGCCGGGAGTGCAGGGAGGGATGGGCCCAGGGCCCCCACTTCTATAAGGTCGTCAAGTCCGTGTGATCCTTGGCCAGCGGCTGCAAATGCTGGCCAGGGGTATTGGCTGAGGAGGAGCAGGATGAGGACGACGAAGACCTGCCTTTGGTGTTGGGCAGCTTGTGGTCTTTTTTCCACTTCATTCTCCGGTTCTGGAACCAAATCTTGATCTGGCGCTCGGACAGACACAGGGTGTGAGCGATTTCAATCCGACGGCGCCGCGTCAGATACCTGTTAAAATGAAATTCCTTTTCCAGTTCTAGGACTTGCTGCCGAGTGTAGGCCGTCCGGGACCGCTTGGGCTCCCCGCCGCCAGTGTAGTTGGGGTTCACTGAGAGGCAAAACAGACAGCATGGTCAGGTCAGCGCTTGGCCACTAGTTAGGCCCCCGGCCAGCGCTGCTCACTTCCTGGAGCTCCCCAAGGCCCCAGGCCCTCCCTGTGCTCCAAGCCTGCTCTCCCTCCCTCCCTCCCTCTCTCCCAGCGCACGCTCACTACTACCCACCCTCTCACACCCACACACTCCCCAAGCTAGCAGGCGGGAGTCCCTAACTGTGCTCCCATCTCCCTGGCCCACCGAAAGCTCCGGAATTTCCAAGCATTTTGGAAAGCCCCCTTTCCTCCACCGGGTACCCTCTGTTCTGAAAATGGAGTCCTCCCCCACCCCACCCTCATCTCCACCCCCTTTTTTTGCCCACAGAGAAGCAGCCAGCCACAGGGTCCCAGGCTGCTCCCTCGGCTATAAAAATTTATGGACAGAGTAATTGAGGCGCCCACTGAAGCTCCCACCCACTCGCAGCCCCCTCCCAGGGCCCAGGCCGCTGGGCTGGTGTGGGGACTGAGCGGTTGCCGGCCCACGCCTTACCCGAATTCACGTGCACCTTCTTCATCCAGGGGTAGACCACGGCCGGCTGCTTCAGTGCAGTCCCCGGGGGCGGCTGCTTGGGGCCGCCCGGCTGGCTGCAGGCCCGGGCGCCTGGCAGGGGTGCGGGTGGGGGCGCAGGAGGCGCCGGGCACGGCTCTCCCGGGGTGCCGTAGTGGCTTCCCGGTTCTTGCGGGTGACCCCGGGTGGGCAGCGATGAGCCCGGACCCGGGCCCCCTCCGAAGGTCTGCTCACCGAAGTCAGGCCGTGGGTAAAGCCCCGGGGGCTGGAAGTCGGCACCCTGTGCGCCTCCGCCGCCGTAGTAGTCTGCTCCCTGCTCGCCTAGGTAGCCACCCTGCAAATATTCCTCGCACGGAGGGAACTTGGGGTCCACATACTTGGAGTTCACCATATACGAACTCATGGCCATTAATTTCAGAAGGTAGAAAATACTAATTTTTCTCGTGTTGTCTTTTTTTCTCCTTCCATAGGGCCCTCCTACTTGCTGTCAACTGAATAAAGTTGGCGGCCATGTGACCAAGCCAGCCAATAGCGAGGAGGCAAGTTTATCACCGGGTTGGTGAGCATCTCATAATTTTCACAAATTTAACTAAATAACATACGTGTAATCAAGAGCCTCGCTGTGGCACATATGAGGGCCCTCACCAGATGTTAATGTACTTCTGATCCCCAGTACCCTCATCCCCCACAGGTAATCCCAGCTTTTGTCTGCCTCTGACTTTGCTAACCTCCAGTGCCCTTTCCACTCACCGACCCGCCTGAAAACAGCCCCCCAAAGTAGGCACAGTTCAAGGGGGAGTGAATCCCCATGTGTGTTGGGGTGTGGGCACCAGAAGGCAGGTGGGTGAGGTAGCATCTGAGTTGGGCAGGCAGAGTACCCCAGCAGGCAGGGCTCCCGCCAACTCAGCTCCCGCCAACCCAGCCGCGGGAACGGGGACTCTGCCATACAAAGGCCGAGTCCTGGCTTTGTCTTCATCAGGGTCACCCAAAAGTTACCACGATCTGACTCGCCTGAATCAATTTAGGCAATGAATAACCACAAAGCTTTCTGTGAGTGCCCAAGCTGGGATGTTTTTAGCCAAAGCCGGGCCTTGCGAGTATGACAAGAGTCTCCCACTGCCTCAGCCTGCGAAGCTAAGGGGTGCTCCAGGAAGACAGTGAGGGCACCGCCACCCCGACTCAAGTGGATCCCAAAGGACCCTGCACTCCTCTCCAGCTTGCCTTCTTCCCACACTGGCAGCCAGTGTCCAGTGGGCCTCTCACTGGGCACCCTCCAACCTCGTGCTCCTTGAGGGCAAAGCTGGGGTTACCTGGCCTCAGACTTCACTCCCCGGTCCTCCAAAGCCTAGCCTTTTGGCCCTGAATTCATGCAACCAATTACGATTTACACAGGAACCTCTGTACAGAGGCAAAGGGCTTCTCGAAGAAAAGGGTGCTCTGTGCCACCAGGCTCAGTCGATCCTCCTGGAGTCCAATGTAATAAAAGAGGAAGAGGCGGCTGACCCACCCTGGCTGCTTCTGGCCTCTCCTTCCGACTCAGGCTATTTCGGAGAAAAATGAAGTTTTTGCATCGACCATATATTCCCCTAGAATCGAATCTGTGACTATGTCGATACCACACAAATTCGGTTCTACAGGGTATATATAGACAACGTTACTACCTCCAGGTTCCACCCAAATGGGGCACCCAGACCACTGCCAGCCTTGTCCTCTTCCTCGGAGCCACCACCAGCCCGACACAGCCACCCGCATTTTCAGAGACAGTTCAGGTAGCCTGAAGGGCTTAGTGGCAATCTGTAGCAACGAGCTCCCCGTCCTTGTACTAGGGCTGGGGTTACCAAACAGTCAAGGAGCCAGGACAGTCTTCTTAGGGAAGAAAAAAAAAATCCATCCCAGAAATGGCTGCTCTATTATTCCCCTTCTCCAGATCCAAATAGCAGCTCCCCCGAATCAAGTGGTATTTTCCAGAAAGGAGCAAATGCTCTTAGTGGCAGAAGAAAGGCAAGAGGGGAATGAATATCCTCCGTCCATTATTTTTCGCACTGCTGGGTAACCCAGGTTGACTGACAAAGCCAGTTCTTCAAGAAGTCGCACGTTCACCTTCCTGGGCCCTGAGCCCGGCTGGTGGCTGGCCTCTCAGCCCTGCTGCTCCTGCTGCTGCAGACCCCCGAGGCACGCTCTGCTTGCAGCCACCGAGCTGCCCTGGGTTGGGGCCAGCGTGCTAATGGTGAAGGGCAGGGCGAGGGGTCATTTGAAATCATTTACAAACGTATCACTAAGTTTCATTATTTTTGCTTTGCCGACAGCAGCGCACGAGTACAAAAGTTCATGAAATGCGCGCCCACCCCAGCGCTTCAGTGCTGTTTGGGGCTCAACCCTCAATTCAGGGCACCAAGAGCACAGGCGCACTCAAGGCCCTGGTGGATCTAAGGGATAGAGGGATGCCTGGGCTCGAGTAGGGTTTTGGGACCCCTGCCTGTAGGTTAGAGGTGTTAAAATGTTTTTTTTGTTTTGATTTTTCCCTTCATGATTCAAAAATTAGTTCCCGCCTGGTAAAGTGGAGCAGGGAAGCAGGGAGACTCCTTTCTACCCCGCCCCCGCCACCCCGCTGCCCCAGACTGGCAAAATTGGCTACCTGCTTCTCCTCTGCACTTTGCATACTCCCTCAACCCCATCCTCATCCGTTGATTCCAGTACTTTGGATATTTCGTAGGGATTTCCTGGTGCCAATTCTAACAAGAGCTCTGAGGCTGCCCCAAACCCACTTCCCTTGGCCCAGGGGGGTTCACCCCAGCTTTCCCTACTGCCAAGTGCTCCCACACACCCGCTGTCTTGGGGACACTGGGCCTAGGCTTTATCCACACAAATCGGGGGAACCTGCCACGCTAGGTAGGGATCCGGTGAGTCTACAGATTTTCATATTTGTTAGACGCTGTGACCTGCATTTCACCTTATTGCTCCACTTGTTCAGACAGGTCAAAGCCAACGAGTTATTGATGAACAAAAGCGTTAAATATTCACCTCCCTCACAACTGTTCATACAAATGCTTTTGATCTCTCCGGGTTTTGTGCTGTGTTCAGCTACAGGGTACCGAATGTAGGTTTTCAAACCAGAAGCATCAGCAGGGATAAGCACCCAAGAGCCAGGGCAGTGGCCGAAAGGGGGCAAGACAAGAGGATCCAGAGGACACCAGATTTTCCAGCGTAGAGTCCAGCCTGGTTGGTAGAAGGGACTATGTACTGGGAGAAATCTCCACTTCTGGGGGTGAGCACAACCCCCAGGGAGTTGACTATGCTGCCCAGCCTAGAGGGTAAAGAAACCTGGCCCAGAGCCAAGTCCCAGCTTCTCCGACCCCGACCCCAGAGAGAAGGTCCCAGTAGAAAGGAAGTGTGCCTATTCCTACAGCCCTCGGTGTTCCATCTCTCATTAAAATAAAATCATCTCCATTTTTGTAGTGAGGGAGGGGCCCCTGTTTTCCCTCCCTTGATTCCCACCACTGCTTTCATCGTAAGGAGACAGTCTTCCTGAAACTTCACCGAGACCTCCTCAGATATATACCTGTCTTCCGCGCCACATGCATCTCAGAAGGATCCAACTTCGGAGCCCAGGACCCCGAGAATCTATACCCTCACCTCACCCCTCCCAATACCCCTCCCAATCAATCCTCACCCCCATATTTGCCTGCAACACCAGAGGCTCAGGCACAAAAATTGTCGAATTAAAGCTATAGAGGAGCGGAGGTGAACGAGAAGGGCCAGGGCCGTATTCCTCCCTCCTCGCTCACCCGGTGTCCGCCACCGAGAGCTCCAAACCGCCGAGGCTGGGGCCGGGGGAGGGGCGAGGAGGGACTTCCACCTAAAGCTCGGGATTTGCAGTCCTTCCCGGAAGAGGGCCCACTCAACACACCCGCTGTACAGTGTTTTTTTTTTTCTCTCTCTCTCATTTTCTTTCTTCTCTTTATTAAAACACACACACAGAGAGAGAGAGGAGGTTGGGGCCAGGCGGGACCGGGTTAAGCTGGGCTGCGTTGGGAGATCGCGTTGCCTTGGCGTTTGGCAGGTTGGTTCAGCAGGAGGCGACGCTAGCTACAACATATTAGGGCGGGCTGCTAATTAGCAGCAAGCTCTTAAGAGAAGCGTACTCCGCAGCGGAGCTGCACCTGTGCGAGCTGGGAAGCCCTGGGAAGGCCGGGAAGGTCCAGTGAGGCCCAAGAAGGCATGGGTGAAAGCCTGCGCAGGCACGGTCCCTTAATTAGGTGACTGTGAACTAGGCCCCAAAAATCTTCCCAGGAGCTCAACTTAAAGCCTCCACCTCCAAAGCGAGCTCCCCTCCCATCACCAGGCCAGGGGAGGCAGGGCCCTTCTTCCACCCGCCCACTCCCCTCGCGCGGCCCTTGCCCGCCACCTCCCCAGCTATTAACATCACCTCTTCGCAATTCGGAAGAAACGGGAAGGTACTTACAGCGGCGGTCCCTCCTGGTCCCAAACCTGTTGCAATGAAAACAGGCATCACTTAAATTCCACAGGAAGATAAAGCAGAGATAGATGATACACAGAAAAATGACAAGGCCCAGGCACCCCACCAATACAAAGACCTCCCTGCTTTGGGTGCCCGCCCCCAGGAACTGCGCCAAGTTCTCCGCGGAGAGACCGCAGTCCTCAAGGGCAGACCCACGGAGTAGGAGCGAATGACCCACATCACCTCCCCCACTCCTCGCACCCTTGGGCAAAACCTTACTGGTTGCTTGGCCCGATTCAGACACGGGAAGCGAGGAGAAAACTGGCCTTTGTGTGTTTCCTTATGCAGAATCGGCTGGGTGGGCGCAGGTCCACTTGGGAGGTGGCAGTCGCTGCATCTGTCCCCAGCCCCAGCTTTCCGTCTATCTCCTGTTGGAAACAATTCAGTCCCCTGTTCCAGTTTCATACTGGTTTCAAATTTCCCAACCCCAAACTAGCGCCCCCAAAACCTGTCTTCTTCCCAAGGAAGGACCAGCAAGGCTGGGAATTGCCTTCCCACTTATGCTCCAATTCAAAACAAAGAGCTATTTCCAAGGGAAATGAAGACCCAAATGATAACCAAGGAAGAGGAGAATCAATGGGTTTCAAGGTAAATGGCAATGCTTTAGATTGTTATCCAGCTCTGTGATATGGCATGAATTTGTCAGCATTGCTGCTGGAGCAACCACAGAGCAATCTCACAAAGCAGTGGTCCTCCCAGAGACTGGCGTCCAGCTTTAAGTTTTTGGTCTCCCCTAGTTTTATTCTAGGATGGCAGTCTTCTCTGAAAAATCTCAGAAGCAAAGCCATCACCATCCTCATCCTTTCTCTCTCTTACCATCTAGACTACCACTGTCTTATTCCACTTCTGAAACAGATGCTCCATTTGGGGAAGAGACAGACAGTAAGTCCGTCTTGGTGAGGTGGGAACCTCAATTCCTAACTTTCTGGGTCCAGAGGGAGGGGAAAAAACCCCAGGATTCTCTTTTTCTCTGTTAATTTAGGTTCAGGCTAAAATGAGAATTAACTTTGATGGGATGACTTCTCACCCCAGGAGGAAAAAAGAGGCAGAAAAATCCCCCACCCCTGGAGCTGTTCTGGAAAAAGTAAATGACTTACTGGTTTTCTCTCCCAGTGGGCATGGGAGCTGGGAGTGGAACTGCCTCCATTGAGCCGGGCGCTAGCTGGAACCTCTCACTTTCCTATCGCTGCTCCAGGAACCAAGCATCTGCACTTGTATGCTCTTAACCTAATTTATGGTGGGAATTATATTTTGGCTTGTCAACTCTCAAGCCATAAAACAAAGTTTATTGGAATCACGTGCTCGTAAATAGCCATTCAGGTCCCATCTCTGCAGAACCATAAATAACCTTTGGCTTTAAACTTTTATTCACTAAATAAAGGTTCGCTGCAACTGTTCCCTCACATTTAAATAGTTCCAAATATCCAGGATGCAAGAGGGTCATATTCATATCAATACCCCGGGCTTTTCAAATAGCATCTTTTCAGAGACGTCTGTTTAAGTTGGGAGATAGTACTATTTGGAAAAGGCTGGTTGGTGGGCATGTCTTATGATTCTTTGGCTGCATTCACTGTGAGTACCTTCAACTCCTTTATTTCAATCATTTTTCTAGCTATAGATATGGTAAATAAATAAAGAGGAAAATAAAAGGCCACTTTTTACTTGCTTATACCAGAAATTATTTGAGATTGTTTTCAAGCTTCAATAGAAAAAAGGGTGGTTGGGAGAGGCTGGGTGGGCTTGGGGGTGGGGTGGCAGTTGGAGTTAACACTTGGTTTTTGTTGTGGATAGGCTCAGCAAAGCTGAAGGTAGCCACATACCTAGAGGTTTCTATAATTTGCTTAGATCTGAAAGGAAAGCCTTTGCAAGTGACCAAACTGCTTAAAACAGCAAGACTTGGGGTTTGGTAAAGTGAGAAAGTGGAGAATAGCCCCTCTGGAATCTCTGGCAACTGAAACTCTAAAGAAGGTTATAAAACAATAAAACAGCCCTGGTGTGAAGGGGAGAGGGTGTGAGGAAGCAAATGAGGCTCTCAAGGAACCTGAGCCCAGGAAGTCAGATGTCCCCACTCCCACATAGCCCCAACCACAGGGCTTCGGGCTCCTGGTCCGGGGCCCTAACCTGGGTGGGTCCTCTCCCCAACTCCTGAACCGTCTCTCCCACCAGAGGGAGAGCCTAAGAGAGCTAGGGGGTGGGGGAGCATGCTCTCCTGCTGAGAAAGCCTACCAAAGAAGCTTGGCCTCAGGGCTGCCCTACCAGAGAGTGCAACTTTCTATGCTGGAAGGAGATGGGGTGGGAAAGATGCCCCCAGCTCCCACCACCAGAAATAAATACAAAGAACTGATCCCCAGTATCCTTCCATAGCCTGCCAGAGTTGCCACCAAACAGTGTGAAAACCTGTGGTTTTTACAATTCTGATTTAAAAAACAAAACAAAACTGGATGTTCTGTGTAGATTTGTGGAGCAAACACACACACACACACACAATTTCTATGTCAAACTCGGCGGTAAAAACTCTCATCAGTAAGTCCCATCAAGTCCATGAAAGAGATCCTTCTCTACAAAGACCACTTTGCATCCTAATTTCCACCCATTCTCCAGGCATTTCTAAACCCGTTTCCTGATTTGACTTTCATTAGCTAGAAAGCAGGGGGGCTGTTAGCCCAGACTATATGACATCCACTTTTCCTTTTCCCCCACATTAACTACTTAGGAGGACAGTTTCTTTTACAGTTGGTAGTGTCTGTTTTTAAGATGAGTAAAGAGTAACCCTTTAAAAATGGTTTCTGAATCTGTTAGCACTAGGTGAGCAGCTTCAAAATTAGTCCCTGTTAAACTACTGCAAAAAATAATCAAACTTTGAGGGAGTGGGAGAAGATTTATTTTCCCTTAAATTAACAAAACAGAACTAATCAAAGGATGTAGGACTTTCTAGGCAATTGTGACGAGCTTTTTATAAGGGTGGGGTGGGGTAAGGAGAAGAACAGTCTGATCTGAGGAGATGGTGTTTGAAACAATACCTGGCACCTAGCCAGTCAGGGTTTAGTAGGTTGGTTTTTTTTTTTTTTTTTTGAATGAATGATGAAGGATGGTGATTGGGACTTGCTTTCAGTCTTCTCTGTGGCTCACAGAAGATGAATAAAATTGAACAGCCTACTTTGTATATTTAGATAATAACAGGAAAGTAGCTAGCTACGAATAGGGGGAGGGAGGAAAGAAAGGAAGACATTGAAGCAGACACCTTCAATTACTTTCTAATCTTAGAATGGCCAGGAAATGTGATTAAGGAGAGACTGTCCACCTGCCCACAATCTTCCTTTGTCCTCCCCAACCCCCAATGTCCTGGGCTTCTGTAGATGAATGAGAGACTAGAGATGGAGAAGAGGAAACTCCATCTAGTAAGAACTTTGAGCAGCAGGGGTGACAACAGACTAGCTTGGGGTAATTTATTGGGATTTTCTCAAGGATTTTCAATGGTAGTGGTAGTGGTAATAAAAGGGAAGGTGGAGGAGGGGAAGTTGAAGCCTTCTTAAAACCCAGTAAGGAATTAGTTTCTGGGTAAAGTGAGACTGTAGGTGTTGCCCCTCCCCACTTTACTGGGAAGGGCCAGTTCTGGGGATCCCTCCCAGAGAGCTGCCATAAGGTAGAGTCCCTGTAGAGCTCCTTTGTCCT
>PVKM010024691.1:0-20321 GCA_004027735.1 Carollia perspicillata
CTCCTTCTAGCTTTTGCTCAAATATCACCTTCTCAGTGAGACCTATCCCGTCCATCCTGTTTAAATCCATAACCCACTCCCCTTCATACTGTTCCCCCTCATGCTGGTTGACTTTTCCTTTTTTTCATCACACCTGTAATCTTTTAGTATACCATATAATTCATTTATGTATTGTTTGTTGTTTAATGTGTGTCTCCCTTTCCCAGAATACAAGTACCACTGGGTAGAGATCTTTGATTTGCTGATATATCAGTACCTGGAACATCAGTAAATAGAACAAATGCGGTGAGTGAATTCACAAACCTTTGTGACAGTAACTCCCCCATCCACACCTCCAGCTCACTCCTGTGGTTTGAGGTCCACACCCATCTGTTTCACTGACCACTGGTTCTGCATAAGGTCTGAAGCAGGATCTTATTTGGCTCACTGTCTTCTTTCTGGTGGTGGTCTTCATTCCCATTCTACAGGGGAGGAAACTGAGGCCCAGTGAGGGACAGAGCTTGTCTAAGGTCATGTGACTACTTCACTATGAATCACCCCTACATGAGATGACATTTTGGGGCTGTTCTGAAGTGAGCAGGATCCCCCTGATTCACCTGCCTGGACCACTGTTCTTTCTACAGGTCAGGGAGAGAGAGACACTCATAGGAAATGACCCCAGCCCAAAGAGAGTGTGCCAGGCCAGATCCAGTGACATCAGTCATAAGAAAAAAGAGTAGCTCTGCTGGTTGTGCCTGACATTCTTCCACTTTCTAATGGAGAGAACACTCTCTCTTCCTATAGGGAAACTGCTCCTCTTCCATTCCATGAAAGGGGTGTTACCAGTCAGAATACTCTCTTCCCTCTGTGAATAGAGTCTTTTACAATAACCCATGTCTTTGAGTACAGTGATTGGCTCAGGGATGGGCCTTTGACAAAGCTAGACCAGTTAAGTCCTTCCTTGGGATTTAATATGTGGACACTAGGAAAGCCAAAGTGTGGAGTCCCTAAAATATAAGAGTGGAGCTAAGGTCACCGCTTCCCCATCCTTCTACTCTCTTACTCCAAGTTCTGCAGGACAAGTTCTGAAGGACACCTGTAGAGACAGGAAGACCATCTAGAGTAGGACACAGTGAGATACTGAGTGAGAACAAATGGGAGCAAGAGTGAAAGCAGGTATATGTATGCGAGTTACCTGACACCATCTTTTGGATCCTTAGAGTTTCTGATACTAGTGCTACTCCTGGACTTTAATAACAAAGTGAGTCAATAAATTCTCTTTTTGGCTTAACTTAGTTTAAGTAGGGTTACTGTCACTACAACTGAAAGTGCCCTACCAAATGCCCAAGGTCAGGTTGGAAGGAAATCAACCAAGGAAACTCAACCCAGTGAAATCCAAACAAATGAAACCAAACTGGTACAATCCAACCCAGTTTAATCCCAATGCAAATAAACCCCACACCAATGCAACCTAATGGGGCTTCTGAGCCAGTGTAGCACTGAAGGAGCTCTGACTTCTCATCAGGTCTGGAGTCCAGGCTTGTTTCTGGCCCACCAATGGGCCTTGGATGTGTTGCTCTCCTTCCATGGAGCCCAAACCACCTGCCGCATGGAGTAAATATACATATGATCTGAGAGTATCCACTGAGGAAGTGGAGAGGGGAAAAATGAACAAAGTTGAATGGGTTCCCCAGCCTTGATGATGACCCCAAAGTCCTTTTCCTCATAATAAGCCTCCTTACCACTCCCTAAATTAAGGACTTCCAAGCACTCCCTTGGAGAAGAAAGCCAAGAAAACCTCAGGTTGAGTTCTGCCTAAGCTGTGGCTGAAGGCAGCATAGGGGAGCTGTGGGCACGGGCTCCTCTGGAGCTGATCAGCCTGTGTTTGTGTCTTGATTCCAACCCTTCTTAGCTGAGTGACCTTGGGCACGCTGCTTACCCTCTATAAGCTTCAGCTCCTTCACGTGTAAAATGGAGCTGATAATTGTAACTACTTCCTAGGACTCTGAGGATTTAATGAGATGATACTCCTGGTGCTGTCTGACAACAGAAAGTGCTAGTAAATGGTTTTCACTATCGTGATTACTATTGGCCTGTATACAGCATCTTGCATTTATTTCCTAAAGTGCATATACATGCATAATTTTACTTAATGCCATCGTTACTCATGTGAGAGAGAAATTAAAGTCCCATTATGTGTAGGAGGACGCTGAGATCCAGAGACACATAGGGACTTATCCCAGGTCACAGGGTGGGCAACGGCAGAGCCCAGAGCCAAACCCGAGGCATATATCATAGCACAGCTCTAACCGACATTCGCTTCTTCAGGTTTCTGTTTTCCAAGAACTGGAAGAGGTAGGGTTCTGTTGTTGTTGTTTGTTTGTTTTTAGGTGAGATTGCTGCATCAGCCTTGAATTAGGGCTGCTTCTGTTCTGAGACAGATCACATTTGTCAAAGGGAGGGTGTTAGTGAATCAACAAGCTTTTAATAAAGGCCCAAAGACCTCCTGGGTGCCCAGCCTGGTGCTAGGGTCAGGGTGGAGATAAGAGAAGGCTGGGGTGAGGGGAGGTCTCTAAAGGTGAGCCTCTTTGGGGATATCCTCTCGCCCTTTAAAGCCCATCCCAAACCCATCCCAGAAATCTTCCTAGGAGGGGAGAGGGAAGGAGCAGTCCTGTTGAGTACCTATCACGTGTCAGACATGTACATATGTCAACATATCCAGTACTCAAAAGAACTTTTGGCAGAATACTCATTTTATTTATTAAGAATCTGAGGATAGACAGTATATGGAACTTGCCCAAAGTCACGACTAGGACACAGTGGAGCTGGTCATGCACCAAGTCTACCTGAGGCCAGCCTAGGCCAAGCCACGCTCTGCTGCTGAGCCAACATCAGCTCCTGTAGCAGGAACTGGGATCCCTGACACTTTCTCATCTCTGCCACCTCACTGAGTACATCACATTATTTTTCCACTGGTTTCCCCTTTAGACTGAACTCCTTGGTGGCAGGGACAATATTATTTTTTTTTTGTCCTTCTGCCTAGCACAGGCCTTGTGTCTTGCTTAAGAAATCTTTCCCTGTCCCCAGTTCATGGGAATATTCTCCGGTGTCATCTTTTAGGAGCTTTACAGTTTCCTGTTTTACTTTAAATCTGCAATTCATTTTGAATTGATTTTGTATGGCACAAGGAAGAGGTTAGTTTTATTCCCTCCCCTCATATTTTAGACATTTGATGAAGTACTATCTGTGAAAAAGTGTAGTCTTTCTCCAGTGTGCTGCGGTGTCATTGTAGTCTTATCGAGTGCTCAGAAAAGCATGAGTTTATTTCTGAACTTTTCCCTATCAATCTAGTCACCTGTCCTTGTAGCTAGTACCAACAAATTTATTTTAATTCCTAATTATTCTAATTATTTTATCTTACTAGATCTCTATGATAAGTTATTCTATCTGGTAGAGCAAGTTTCCCATGTTATTATTTCTCTCAGTAGTGCCTATAGAGCAAATCGGGAGAGGCAACTTCTTTGCAATATCGAGTCTTTCAATCCATGAATCTGGAATATCCCTCCACTTATTTAGGGCTTTCCTAATTTCTTACCCTACCCCCAAGGGCTCTTCCTTTCACCAGCCTGGGACCTACCTCATGCCACCCCAGGACTTCCACGTGACTCCCATCCTGTGGGGGCCCCAGTGACCCTCACCCCGAACTGGGATCCTAGGACCCATTGCTGTCCAGGCAGGGGGTTTGTGCAATAGGTCTTGCGATGTGAATGGTCCTTACATCTCTCCTGAATTAATGTGGAACCAACCCACGTCTTTCATTAGGGGTCATGGCAATTTGATTTTCTCACCGTACTGTTCACACCTGGGCAGCATGGGCTCCCACCTGTCCTGTGCTGCCTCCTCCGTTGCTCTGCTCCTCTCCCCCTGGGTCTTTCTCCTTCACTTTTTCCTCCCTCCCGGCCTCTCTCTGATCATCTTCCTGCTGCCCTGTCTCATGCTCTCTCTCGTTCTCTTTCTCTTCTTGACTTTCTGCCTCTGCACTGTCCCCATCCCCGCACTGTGGCCTTTGCTGCAGCTGGTGTTATCTTGTCTTCTCTCTGTCTCCCTCTCTGTCTTGCCCTGTTTCTGAGACTCTCAACTCCTCACACATTTTTGCTCTCAAGCGTTTTCTCTGTTCCCATTCTGTCTCCATCTCCATCTGTGTGTCTTTCGCAGTCTTCCTATCTGACTCTTGGTCTATTTCTGCCTCTATGTCCACACCCTCACCTCTCTCCATCTGTCTCTGCATCTCTGTGTCTCTCTCTGTCTGTGGCTTACTCCCTGTCTCTGTGCCCCTGTCAGCACCTCTGTAGCCCCTGAGACTGAGAGAGTGTGGGTGGGATCAGAGGGGAGCCAGGCCGGCTCCCCCACCCAACCCTCAGCACACAAGGGCTCCATCGCCCTCTCAGATCCTGCAAGGCCTCTGCACACCGGAATGTGCTCGGGCTGAGGCCTGCCGCTGAGGAAATCCATCTGTCATTTCTGATGGAAAGGGCCCCTTCTCAGGAGGTCTCTGCCCCGCCTCTGCTCCCCCTCGCCTGCCCATGAACTCTGCGAGCACCTGAGGGAGAGCTGCTTGCCTGCCGGGAAGAGGGTTCCACATGGGAACAGCTTTCCAAGGAAAACACCGCCTTGATAGATCATGTGTTGGAAGAGAGCTGGTTCCACACACCATAAATTGCCAGCCTGACCTCCCCCGTGGGGCCCCGCGGTCCCCAAGTTAAGGTTCTTCTGTAAGGCCAAGCTGGGTTGGCACAGCCTGACTTAGTGCCTGGAGAGGGGAGGTCAGGAGGCCTGGGTACAAGTGACACTCCCAGCCGGAAGCCAGAAAGCAGGCCGAGAACCCCACCTGCCTCCCATCAGACAGGGAGCTGAGATCAAGGCTCATTAGGTGCAGGGATCTGGGGCAATACTTGGGGACTCCCTTGGGATTTGTAGTTCAAAGTGTATGCATAGCTAGCATCTCTTTGTTTTCAAATTGGGTGGTGGCACTGGTTAGCTCCAGTTTAGGTAGAGAGGCATTAACATTCAGAGAGAGAAAACGACTGAGAAAGGTCCACAGCAAATTAGAGACAGGATTGAGAATGTTTGACTTAAAATCCTATTCCTGCTCCCCTCCCATCTCCTGTTTATTGTCAGAGAGGATTCCTGGAGGAGAAAGGCATTAGGTTGGGCCTGAGTAGTGAGCAACATCATCCATTCCTGCACCCTTTACTAGGTTTTTACTTCGTGCTCAGTCTTCAAGGGCCACAGGGATGAATCTCATATGTTTTCCACCTGCCGGAAGCTTAGTCTGAGGGCTGACACACCTATGGTAAAAAGTGAATAGAACTGTGTAGGAAGTACCGGTGGGAATTGCAGAGACCTAAAGGAAAATCTGGGGAGACCTAAAGACCACAGTGCAAGAGCCTAGAATTGGGCAGAGGTGAGCCCAAGAGCACCTAGGGTCACATTTCCCACCAGCTCAGCGAGAAGGAGACTCGAACATTAAATTCCTGTTTAGGCAACACAGGGACTTGCTCCGTCGTGTACAGATGCATCATGGACTAAGGTGCACACCTGCTACAATCTTACAGCCACTATCAGCCTTTGTGTGATTTCATCTAATCTTGGGTGGCTCTAAGATGTAGGTGGTAACTGAGGCATAGAGATGTTAACTGGTTCCATAGCTGCTTTGTGGCCAAGGCAGGAGTCTAAGCCGCCTTAACCACTATGCCATGTCATGAAATCTTCCTACCGTCATCTCTGTGGTCCTTTCCATAGATTCCAAATCTACAGTGCCAATCTGAGAGCATATCATCTGTGCCATGCTCAACCCTCCTCTGACATCCTGGTCCTCAGGATAAAGCTCGGCCTCCCCTCCTCTGGGCCTCCCCGAGAACCTGGACCCTCGCCACCCTTTTCTTTTCTCTGTTTCTCACTCTCCTTCTCCCTCCAGCCAGGCTGGCCAGCCCCCATTTTCTAAACACATCCTGCTTTCATGCCCCCGTATCTGCATTGCCACCTTGCTTTTTTCCATTGCCTGCAATACCCTTCTCCCAAGTACAACTCACAGACCACTTCTTCCTGGAAGCTCTCCCTAACTGCCCTCCTCCCACCTATGCACCTGCATCTGTGCACGATGGAACAAGTCCCTGTGTTGCCTAAACAGGAATTTAATGTTTGAGTCTCCTTCTCACTGGGCTGGTAGGAAATGTGACCCTAGGTGCTCTTGGGCTCACCTCTGCCCACTTCTAGGCTCTTGCACTGTGCTAGAGAGGGGAAGGGGCTTCTCTGGTTGTCAGTCAGTTATGTCAGAGCTGTCTCTTGCCCCTACCACATGCCCCCTTCTGGCCTGGCAGCCGTGGGAGGGTGGGAGGCCCTGTACATGTTGGAGTGGGGCTGCGCGGACACACCTCTCACAGGCACACCCTCACCTGAGCAGGCCTAAGTCCGTTCCACCTGGGGAAGTCGCAGATTTTTCTCTGCTCCTCTGTGCAGCCTGGGTCTTTGGAAAATCTTGCCCCTTTCTGTATCTTCCAGGCCAGTCTGTCTCATTTCTCTGTTTCAGCTTCTCTGCACAGCTCTATTTCTCTTTTGAAAGAAATGCTGGAAACACTTGCTGGCCACATTTTTTTCCTTCCTACCACATAACTTTCCTGAGGCAGTGAGCACTGGGCCCTTCCCTACAGGAATAAGTGCAAGGGCAAAAAGAAACTACCAGTAGAGGATTAAAATATTGCTATTATCTCAACATACTATTCAATATCATCTCCATCTCAATCCCAGTGAGAGGAACAAAGCAAGGAGCAGGGAACAGCTCACAGGAGCGGGGACATTACGCATGCGTAGGCCTAACAGTCCATCCAGCCAAGCAGTCTGGATGGAGACAGGGGTGGGGAAGCAACCCATCCCCACGGCAATGGGCCTGGCTCTGTCTTCCCCTCCACAGCTCATCCTGGCATGGCCTGTGCTAGCTGGGCTGGGAGCACCCACCCCACCCACCCCTGGTCAGGGAGCTCTTCCTGTAAGCCAGTCTGCCGCATGGAGAAGCAGCAGCTGAGATCTCTCCCTAGCACTCAGACACAAAAGGACAGGCACAGCCTTGCATTCATGTGTATGTGTGGATATGCCCAGATGCACACCTGGGTGGGAAGCTCACAGACACACCACACACACACACTCTACACTCACACTCCCTCACCCCACCACACCTCTGTTTACAAACATTCAAATATATGTCCACTCACAACCTACTCCCTTACATACAAATACATTCATAAACACATATCCACACTGAATTGCAGATGCAGAAGTCAAAGAGCACACACGTGGACACATGAATTCACCGAGGCACAAATGTGTGCACCCACAGATCCTTGCTTCCAGAGACATACATGTGTCATGCATACATACTCACAGATAAGGAGCACATACTCACTGAGAGTGTAACCTGGGATGCGTGATGCTAAGCCTGGAGAACAAGACAGAGGGTGTTTTTCAGGGACGGTGTTCGTTTGCTGCCATTACAAAGTACAACAGAATGAGAGGCTTAAATAACAGAAGTTTGTTTTCTTACAATTCTGAAGGCGGGAAGTCAAAAATCAAGGTGTTGGCAGAGCTGGTTTCCTGTGAAGCCTCTCTCCTTGCCTTGTAAATGGCCATCTCCTCTCTGTGTTCTCCAGTGGTCTTCCCTCTGAGCTCATCTGTGCCCCAACCCCTCTTCTTATAAGGACACTGGTCATACTGGATTAGGCCACACTCACATGACCTCATTTTATTTATTTCTGTATAGAGACCCCATCTCTGTTAAGAGATACTAGGGGTTAGGACTTCAACACATGAACTTTGGGGGAGCACAGTTCAGCTCATAACAGGCAGCTTACCTCTAATGGGGAGGACAGACCCAAGCAACAGAAGCATAAAATGATTCCACCCTGGCAAGGACTATGCACCATCAGGAAGGGGCTGAGGGAGAGAACAGGATAGAGTGGAGTGGCACCTTTAAACAGGTAGTGGGGGAGGAGTCTGCAGAGCACAGGCCACCTGCCCTGTCCTGGGCTGAGTGCACTTGGCCCCGCCAGGTCTGTCTACCTCTGTATTCTAGGCCCCTCCCAGGACCTGGCTGGGAGTGCAGCTCAGCAAGCGTGTTGAAGTGGACACACGGATGAATGGATGAGTGAGTGCAATGCCCTTTCAGTTTCAGAGACCTGACTCTTGTGTAGGGAAGCCCTGAAGGAGAGGCAGGCAAAAGCATCCGTGCCTGAGTGCCTGGGTGGTCAAACAGGGTGTGGATGGCCTGGCAGGAGCCCAGAGCCTCGGCCTGAGGGAAAAGCAGGAGGGAGGGGAGGAGAGGAATGCTGAGGGCTGCCCTGAATGCCAGCCCTGGGTCTGCTGTGTGATTGTGGGCAAGTTACCTAACTTTTCTGAGTCATTTTCCTCATCTGTAAAATAGGGAATAAAATGGTGGCTACCTCACAGAATTGCTGTGAGGATTAAATGAGATCATCCATGTAAAATGCTTAGCACAAAGTCTAACCCATAACTGGTGCATAATAAAGGCTAGCTAATATTGCCACAATTGTTGGTATTCCTTCTGGAAAACAAACACACCAGGTACCTGAGTCATTCTTGGCTCCACCTCTGCCTTACCACACACATTCACCAACCTCTAAGTTCTTATTGATTCTGCCTCCTCTATGGGCCTTCTCCATCCCTCGTGGTAATAGCCTCATCATCTCTCTCCTGGATACCCGGCCAGCCTCCAGCCTCTCACTTACCAGCCCAGCCTCTGTACTGGCCTCCAGAGAAACTCTCTAAACTGCAAAACTGATCGTGTGACTTTCAGGCTTAAAATCCTCCAGAGCTCAGTCCCACGCACATGATAAAGGGCATTCAAAGCCTTTTTGGCTCTGGCCTCAAATTCCAGCTATAGTCAACATGTACCAGACCCCACTGGCATGTGGGACTACTTCCCAGGCCCCAAATCTCTCAAGCTTGCTCAGACTTCTGGGCCTTTGTACATACTTTCCCTCTAGTGGAAGGCCCTTCCCATCTTCTCTCCCCTGGCAACTCTTATTAACCTTCCTTGAGATTCAGCTCAAGGGCCGAGAAGCCCTGACCTCACCAGAGTCGATGGATTCCCCCTGTGGCTCCTGGGGAGTTAGCCCACTCTGCTGCACTGCCCTCTCGAGCGCCGTGAGAGCAGCAGTTTGCCCAGTCCTTCAGATGTCTCTGGCACCTGCACTGGGCCTGGCTTAGGAGGCTCCCAAGACGTTCTTTGAATTGTTGGACAAAGGCTTGACCCTGTGAGGTAGAGACTGTTCTCTTAGTTTTATAGACAAGTCAACTGGAGTTCAAAAAAAGCTAAGTGATCTGTCTAAGCTTACATAACCAGGCTAACCCACGCTCAGAGCCCTTTCTACACATAGTGTCCTCTGCCTGGAATTCCCCACCTTCTCTCTCTTTCCTGAGTCATTATTATTTTTTAAAGATTTTATTTATTTATCTTTAGAGGGGAAGGGAAGGAGAGAAGGAGAGAAACATCAATGTGTGGTTGCCTTTCATGCGTCCCCTGCCAGGAACTGGCCTGCAACCCAGGCATGCGCCCTGACTGGGAATCGAACCGTGATCTTTTGGTTCGCAGGCCCGTGCTCAATCCGCTGAGCTACACCAGGTATGGCATTGACTCATTCTTTAGACTCAGCTTAGATAGCACTGTCTGCGAACCCAGGAAGCCCTCTAGGTTCTATCTTCTGGGCCTGCCCAGTGCTGCTTCTCTCACAAACTGTAGAGTAGACTGTTTCTCACTTTTGGATTGTGACCATAGGGACCAGGGCTGCCTCTAGGGTGTTTGGGGTTTTCCAAAACTAGTATGTCATCCAAAACTAGTATGTCAGTATCATCCCAGAGACCCAGTTTCATGGGTACCTATGAAAGAAATATCACATAGGCTAATAGAAGTGATCCATTTGCTATGCTGCTCCCTTGGGACTAGTGTCTGGCCATGGAGTCCCAGGATAAGCACAGAGAAATGAATTCTGGAGCTCTTCAGGGCATCTGGTGGACATTCTGCATGCAGTAGGGGTAGAAAGAACCTGAAGGGGGAAAAATGGACCAGAGACTATGCTGGTCTCAGTCCACGTTCAGAGTGTCCCACATGTATGACACTGCAAGCCCTAGGCAGTCCCAGACATTGGAGAGGGACATGGAAATTTTTGCAGAAGGCATTCCAGTAGAGCTACCTGGGTGGGAGGGGGCAGGTCAAGAAGCAGCACGGTTAGGCACTGCACCTATCCTATGCACCCCTGGGACAACTTAACCTTGGGACCATTCATAGAGCCTGAGTGGTTTATATAGCCCAAGCCCAGTATGAGCCTATGGAGTTATCTAAAGCGTGAGTGACATTAACAGAAGAATGGTTTCTAGACCAAGAGGGCTCAGTATCTGCTGTTTTCTGCTGACCAATGCAGATTTCTGCTGACATCTAGAATTAGGTGTTCAGTGAGGAACTTCATGTTTGAAAAGGAATGGGGAGGAATTAGATTATGTTTAGTAGTTGGAAGGGTCATTACATGGAAAGAAAAGCAAAAATAATATTGTGAGACCCCAGAGGGTAGAGGATGAGAGTGGGGAGATTTCAGCTAGATTTTTGACAGTGTATTCTGATAATCCTGGCTCTTCAGAAATGACCTAGGCTGCCTGGCGAGGTAGCGAGGTCTCTGGGCCCAGAGCTGTGCTAAAAGTGGGCAGATGGGCTGCCCTTTGGGAGGCTCCGGGGCAGACTCCTGCCCTGGGAGTGATTTGCTTCAACTCCCTGTGAGGCCCTTTTCAACCTTTTGCTTCTGAGAGTAAACCTTCATCTAGAATCTATCTTGTGTCGGGTATTATGGAGGTGAAAAGAGAAGAGAGATCGGCTCCAGACATCAAGGGCATATGTCATCATGGGGGTTGTGGAGGTTCTGGGATTCAGACAGCCCAAAGGGAGGAACCACCTGGTACCATAACCACAGTTATGTCTTCAAAGGCCAAGGATGTCGACCCTGAGAGCAGTGCTGTCCGATGGAAACTTCTGTGATGATGGAAATGTTTTATATTTGGGCTGTCCGCTCTTTGATAGGCATATGTGGTGAGTGCCTAGTGTGTAGGGCAGCACAGATGTAGAACATTTGCAGGACTCTCTGTTGGATGGTGCTACTCTAGAGAGTTACAACAATCAGCCCCATCACCCTGAGGCCCAGAAGGTGCCTCTGTCCCCGAGGGCCCTTCCTCTCCTTCCCTCATTGCATCAGCAACACAGAAAAGGAAGGCTCTAGAGCGCCTAGCTTCAGCACTGGACAGGCCAGCTTGCTGTGTGATTTTGGGTAAATGCTTCGCCTCTCTGGGATACAGCTCCAATAACAGGAGAAGTTGAACTATAATAAGGCTTGAAAAGAAAAAGACTCAGTAGGCCTGGGATTTGGAAGCTTCACTCTTTTCCTTCCATAGACCCCAACCTTCCACCACCCAGATCTCAGCTCCTAGCAACCTGAAGAACTTTTGTATTTACCGCTTAGCACTTGGTGTATGGGTCTATGACCTTCTTTAGAAACTTTTTCTTTATGAGTTTATTTTGGCTTGTGCTGAGCATTCATAAAATTCCTAGGGAACTGGAGGTTTAAAAGTCGGGCTTGTAAAAGGAGTAGGTGGGAGGTGGTGGGAACTGGGCAGAGAGGGAGAGGACAGCAGCCAGCTCTGGGAAACGGGAGGAAAAGGAGAAGTCTCCCTTCCATTCTCCACCCTGGCCTAGCTGCCTGTGAGCTCTGGGTCTTTTGGGTCATGAAAGGGGAGAAGAGGCGGAGGAGACAGAAGAGGCTAGGGGCGGAGCTGGGAGGAAGGAAATGGAGGCACCGAGGCTGAGATTTCCCCACTGAGCTAGCAGAGCTGAGCCCAGTTCCGAGAAGGGGTTCCTTTGGCTTGCCTGGGGTTTTTCTTGTCATTCATCTCTTCTCTGGCCCGGCCGCTCCTCAGCAGGTTGGAGGTGCTGGTGAATGGCTCAGAGAGCGCAGGGCATATGAAACAAATTAGGTCTCCGTTACAGCCACCCAGAGGCGGGTGATGGATGGGGGCCTGTGTTCACGGCAAAGCTAATTGGCAACACACAGAGACATCCAAGAAAGTATATTATTTTGCCAGACTTCGGAGTCATTGGGCTTTTTTTTTTTATTGTAGAACATTATATAGCCAGAGATAAAAAGCACAGTGAAAGTTTTAAATCTAATAAAAGCATTTGACTGCAGAATAAAAATAACATACACAGAGAAGTTTGATTTGGATTCAGGTTTTATTAATGTTCTTTCATTGCAAAATGTTTCCAATTAAAAAACAATTCAGCGAGCACCACATTAATAAGGTGCTTGTCTTTCGAAAGGGCCAGCGATTTTTAAAACATAATGGTGGACAGATTCACGCACATACACAGACAGGGCTACCAGGAGGTTGTTACAACAACGAACATATTCCAAATTGGGGCTGGTAGAGCTCAGACCTGGAGAGAGGTGAGAAACCTCACGACTGGGCTTGGAGAAAAAGCAGTGGAAGTTCATTCAGCATCACCTGATCCAAGGACCCTCAAATAATACATGACCCTGGCTTCCACGTCACCAAGCAGGGATCAACACGGACTGGCATCTGCTAGGCCTTGGCTTCCCCATTTGTCAGTGAGGCTATTGGGTTCAGTGGTCTCTGAGGATTTTAGCATTTCTCCATGGAATCCATACTGATTATCCCCAAAGATTGCTTAATCCTTGCTTTAGGAAAAATTAACTAAATATGAATGAAATTGATTAGCAATGAGGAGACCAAACCACATTTAGAACCTGTCAAACCAGGGGCTGGTGCTTGTGAAAGAGTAACTAGTAGTTTGACTGACTCCAAATGGAAGCCTGCAGAATAACCAGCCATAATATGGGGATCAGGGATGTCCCATTATTTGTAATGGGTGGTTTTCAAAGGAACTTCATTTTGCAAAGTGAGTGTGAAGCAGTTCCTTGACTAATGCCTGACAAGTTGCTTTTAGAATAACTGGTCATTTTCCATTTAAGCACTTAACTATATCCAACTGTTTTGTGCCCCCCCCCCCACCCCCACACACACCAATGGAGGTTTAACACTGGTGAGGAAATACAATTCTAACTCAGTGCTTTTTTAGGTGACATGAGCGGTTTGCCCCCTGCCTTCCCTGAAGGCCTGGCCTGTGTGGCTCAGTGTGGGGGAGTTAATATCTTCTTAGGAGACCACTCCCACACCTTGTGGGCCCAGGAATGCTGATCATATAGCTAAAGATAAACCCCTCAGCTCCCCAAAGACAAGGAGCAGGGTTTTTGTTCCAGGAGGGTGTCAGAGAGGGGTGGGCTCAGGTTTCCCTCTTTGCAGATTTGGAAACTGAATGCACTCCTCATCCACATGCCCAAGCCTTCCCACAGGCCTCTCTCCCTGCCAGCCTTGTGATGGAGCTCCCAGGGAAGGGCAGAGGCAGCCAGAGCCCTGGGCCACTCCTAGCAGGTTCCCAGCACTCTCGCTCCCGCAGGGCCCAGTGTAGCAGGCACAGCACTGGCTTAAAAGCTTGTTCTTGGGTCAGCTGTTCAAACTGAAGAGAGGAGGGGAATTAGCATATTTTTTTCCTTGCTTCGGCTGCTGATCGCACTCTCATTTGCCTTTCTCACACCTTCTGTGTCCCACACTGACTTACAGGGTCTTGGAGATAAGGGCTGATCTGCTAGTGTCAAGCCTGGGCCTGGTCTCTGTCTCCCGGGAAAGTCAGCTCATCTCTCTGTCCCGCTGCACGACCCAATGACCCAACCTATCCCCTTGTCTCCGCCTGCACCCTCGGTGCCTTCGAAAGCTGGCTTGGTCTGTCGGTGACCACTGCCCCCGGGCCCTCTCCTCTCCACCTTCCCAGGGCCTGGATGGCCTTTGAGTAAACAGATAGCCCAGCGAGGTATGTGATCAATTAGCTTTGCTGAAAATACAATCATTCTGTTATTCCAAGCTGATGAGAAGGCCTCTTTGGCCTGCCTCTCCCAGTCTCCGCACGCCAATCAGCCTGTGTCACTGATATAATTTTCCACATAAACACAACCTTTGTGCAACATCTACTCTTGTAAATAGATGTAATTCCCAAACCAAATAACGCACTTGGAGGGGAAATGGATATTATGCATGCAAAAAGAAAAGCAGCAATTTTTACACTTTCTAGGCAACAAAAGATTACCCCTAATTGCAAGGGGTGGGGGGAACTGTGCGGGTGCTGGGCGAGGGGAGGCGGCTGCTGGGAAGCAGGGAGGCTGGCTTCCAAGCGTTTTTTTTTTCTCTCTCTCTCTCTCTCTGCACATGTGTGAGAGCGGACCACCAGGAACTGCTTAACCCAGGGTTTGTCCTGTTTAGGCAATGAGGAGAGCATGGTTATTGTTGTTGATATCTTAAAGGAAACAGCGAGTTACTTAATTATAAGGCTGGACCTCCATTGCCAGGAGGGGCCCCCTTCCCTGCTCCAAACCTGAAACTGTACACATGCCATTACACAAATGTCCCCTGCATTCCTGGACAGGAATGGCCTCAGTGGGCCCGCGACTTTGTGAGTTCCCCTGAAAGGCCCTGGTGTGCCTTTCTTAATGTTCTGCTCGCTTAAGTCGATCCCTAAATTAGACCTTGAAAGCAGCGGAAGTTCCCAGACAGCCGGGAGGGAGACCGCCTCAGAACCCACTGTGTAATCCTGGCCAGGTCTGGGCACGGCTGCCTCCTGGGCTCTCCAAAGCCATGGAAATGAAGGCTGGGACGCAGTCTCCTGTGTCCCTGGTGTTTCTGTGCCCCTTCTGCTGGAAAAAAAAAAGCCCCTGCCCTGGGTCAAAAAAGGCCGCTTCGGGGGTCCCAGGCCAACGGAGGGGCAGAAGGAGTGCCCCACGGAGAGAGAGCAGCCTGCAGGAGGAAGTGGCAGGCTTGTGGAGCTGCCCCTGCACAGTGCCAGCCCCACTCTGGGCCAGGCAGCAGGGCCCACGTTAGAGCCAGAGCGAGCCTCTGAGCGTTAGCCATATGCATCCAGGTGGTTACAGTCACAGAAGATTGTCTTTTGCAAAGACGTTTCTGTTAGCAGGTAAGTCATGACATCTTGGCCTCAAGCAGGCCTTGATACTGTCATATCATTTTTCCAGATCTTATAGTTTGTCCAAGTTTGAAGCAGCAAGTGAGGAGTTAGAGAGGGGGTGCTTGTCTGTGTGTTGAGAGAGAAAGCACCAGGAGCAGTGGGGAGCGGCAGGGACCACAGGGCTCCTGTCCAGGTTCCATCTCCAGGCCTGGAGGGGAGGGGTGGTCGGCCCCAAACACTTCAGCTACAAAAGAGTTTTCTCTTTGACCCCCGCCCCCATCCCTCCCCCCTGCCCACGAAACTCAGCCTAAGAACCCTCATCCCCCAGCTTCCATCCATCCCGGGCTCCTGAAGGCCATCTGAAACTCATTAGCTGCTTGAAATGATTGTCATGGGAGCTCTTGATGGAGAACAAGAAAGGGAGAGGGATACTTTTAAAGGACAGCAATCGGGACGCAAATGCTGGCAGATGTTTGGAAACCTGGCTGTTTGAGGAAGGGCCTCCGGGAGGCGTGGGGGCCAGCTCCTCCGCCTGACCCTGGCCAGCCCCCACCCTCGGTCTCGGGCAGCTCCTGCAGCCCCTGCTGGATCAACTGGCCGCTTTCTGGTCTCCTTCATGGGGGAGGACAGAGCAGTGGTCCTGGGACAGGCACAGACAGAGTCAGAGGACAGCGGTGGTTGTCACTTGGGTCTTTTCCAGTTCCAGTTTAACCCCTGTGCTTTGCCGATGAAGCAACATTCCGTTTGTCATAACAAAATCCTAAAGTGTCGAAATGCTGGAATTACAAGAGCAGACAATATTAAATCATGGAATGAACAAGTTTGGAAGTATAGACTCTTCAAAATATGAAACTTGGAATTAAAAAATACCTTTGCATTGTAGGATGTTAGAGACCCAGACTATTAGAATCTTCGACTGCTAGAATTCTTGAAAAAACAATTTAGAGAATTCCAGAAACACTTTTGATTCTTAGTAGCATGAAACAAAATTACGGAATTTTAGGATTATGGAGTCAGAATTCTCAAATACTGGAGTTATAGAGCATTAAAAATATAGAAAAATAAATTTATAGAAATCTAGAATCATGGTCTCTTAGGATCATAGAACACAAAAATGGTAAAATGTTGGGATATTAAATTAAGGAAATGTTGAATGATATGATCTTAGAATCACAGAATATTAGCATCATGGAATGGTAGAATTAGATAACCTTAGATTTTTATGATCATAACAGCTTATAATTGCAGACTGATTGAATTACAGACACTTAGAATTATGGAACATTAGAATTGGAGAGTGTCTGTTTTGTTAGAGAAGTATAGGATCTAAGAGTTATAGAATTTTGGAATTATAGGCTTTTAGACATGGCCTTGAAGAATTTCAGAAGCCAAAAAGGATTTAGAGGTCAGTTGGTCCCGCTTCTGGCCCCGCTGAAATCTTCCCCTAAGCCTTTACACACACACAGCCCCTCGGCAATCTGTGCTTCTGTCTAGAAAACACGGTCAATTCGATCGTTCCCTATACTTCCTGGAGCTGCTGAACTCCTTTTCTGCTCCCTTCTCATCGTTACAAATTCCTACCACCCTCTGTTTTTCGAAGGGACAGTTTGCTTTTCTTTTTGTAAGCCACTGGCATGGTAATTCCCCATGCCTGTGCCCTGCAGGACAAACCTATTTCAATGATTAGCATATTAGTGAAATGATGCTTTGGCCCCTCTGAAGCGTGGGGGGGGCGGGGAGAGACAGACTTGTTCATCTCTATGTGTGCATCTGTGGCCTCTGTCCCAGAAACAGGGGCAAGCAGGTCCAGATATGAACCTGTGCAGCCTGTTCCTTCTGAAGGACATGGAAGCCATGGCTGGGGCCCAGACCAAGCAGCAGCCTGGCCTATTTTCGTGAGAGGAGATTGGAAATGATACACCATTTTATGTTTATTTACTTTATGATCCTCACAGGTTGGGGCTTACGAACATTGAACTGTGGATTAGATAATTTGCTAGGAATTAACAGTCTCTGATGGTTATCAGTCTTGGGGGTGATGGAAAGCTGAGTGGATGAGGATGGCTCAGCAATGAGATGACAACATCATCGTATCCTTACCAGGGTTCAGAGAGATGTAGGGGCTCATCACCCACCATAAACCCCCAACAGCAACAGTATATATAGTACATGGGAGTGGATGGTAACACTTTGGATTCTATTGCAACGTTTAGGAATAAACCAAAAGCAAAACAGCCAGCCTGTCCTTTGGAAAATGTTCACTTCCTAGTGAATTCATCCCAAATTCTGTAAAGGGGCTAGCCGGAGATAAACAATTTAAATATGAAATCTCCTGCTTTTCATGCAAACACCGTACAGACAGGGCCTATGCAGTGGCTGCTTAAATATGAGGCTGTCTTCCTCCAAAGATCTTTTCTGTGGCTCAGCTCAGGCTCAGAATCTCCCAGCCCCAGGCTCACCCAAAGCACCCAGGAGTCCTTAGGGAGGGAGCAGTTCGGGTCACAAATGCTGAGATCAGAAGGTTCTCCCCTCGGATGAAACTGTAGACAGCCCCTCTCACCAGTTTCAAATCTTTTGTAAAAAGACAGTTTAGTTTAGAAACTGCACAGCACCCAAACCAAATTGCAGGGCCCAAGTGGTTCTGGCAACACTGTTTCGATGGAGCTGAGATTTTCCCCAAACTGAAGGGCCTGCCTGAGAGGCGGAGCAGGGCGGGCTGCAGGCTTGCCTGCTCTGCCCTGGGGGTGACGCTGTGTGCCTTGAGGCAAATAGACCTCCTCTCTGGGCCGCAGTAGGCCCACCTACAGATAGGAAGTTGGATTAGATAATCTAAATGAGGGGGCAAAAATACTAGAAACAGGAAAAGAACAATTTGGTTTTGTTTCCATTTTGCGAGTTGAATTTCAAATTATGCAGGCCAGTGTTTCTATTTATTTTTGAGGCAGTTCAACCAAGACTTGCTGTCTTCATGGCTCTAGCTTTTGATTTCGGATACTAAACAACAAAACCCTGACCCAGACTTGCTCCACTACTGGCTGCGTCTTTTGTACACAGTTGCAATGGAGCAGCATATTGGGGTAAAGCGAATGACAAATGAAGTTGCCCTCCCAGTGCTGAAAGAAACAGAGTGGAAATCAGCTACCAGGACTGCAAACCGGGTGACGAGAGGCCTCGCTGTGTGGCTCAGTTCCTCCCCCTGTGAAGTGCGGAGTGAGGCAGGGAGAAATTTCCCTGCTCCAGAGCCACGCCCGAGCTTCTGAGCCCCCAGCCCTGGGGATCTAAGCAAGGCTGCTGGGGATATTGTGTCCTTCTACATCGCAGCCCCTCTGAGGCCACCCCGATGATCACAGTGATGGGAGGGGTGGGGCCGAGGGAAATGAAGGGCCTTTATAAAGGGGACAATGGCAAATCCCCAATTTGTGGACAAGTCCCTTTCACTGGGAGCCTGAAAGGCCAAGGAGGGGATGGGCAGAGTGAATGGGGCTGAGGGCGTGAGGTCCTTCTTTCTGTGGCCCCATTGAAAGGCCGTGGACACGTCAGCACCAAGGGAAGTGAGTTAAAGAGGCCAGTGAGGGGGCTGTGCTTGGGTCTGGAAGTCCTCTAACAAACAGGGGACGTGGCCGGAGGGCTGAGGCCATGTGGATGGCCAGGATGAGGGGGACAGGCAGGCAGGCATGTGGGTTGCCAGGTCCTTGGTGGGGCTTTCTTCTTTCTGGCTGTGAAGCCCAATTTGTAATCCATGACAGTACCGCACGTCTTCTCACTCTGGATTGGGGTGGGGTTATGGCTGGGGCATTTGAGACGGGATCTCTCTGGAAAGGCCAGTGCTGGCAGTAAGGTTGAAGCGGGGGCGGAGTTGGTATCAGCTGGTTTGACTGCAGGTCCCAGACCAGGCCACTCGGACTGGTCAAAATACCCTGTGATGACAGCCCCCAGCCGGCTGCCTGGCCCTGCAGCTGGTCCCTGCAGACAAACAGCCAGTGAATTTCTCCA
This sequence comes from Carollia perspicillata, assembly GCA_004027735.1. Classification (NCBI taxonomy): domain Eukaryota; kingdom Metazoa; phylum Chordata; class Mammalia; order Chiroptera; family Phyllostomidae; genus Carollia; species Carollia perspicillata. The sequence continues at coordinate 19,112 of PVKM010024691.1, forward strand.
ATAATGGGTCAGTTTGAACAACAGGTTGGTCCAACCCAAACAGTTGAGTTCAGTTATCAAAATGGTTGGGGTGGGAGTGGGGCAGGGAAACAACAGAAAAACAACAATAGGAGTTCAGTTTTTAAAAAACAAGCATGCATCTCCCTTGGCTATTGTATCAGGAAACAACTGATCAGCTGACCGACACAGCTGCTCAGGGTTGCCCGGACACTGGAGGACTTGGCAGGTCTGGGAGTGGAAGCACTGAGAAGTGGGCCTTCGGTCCAGCCCAGCAAGGCCGTGGCCATGGGTTTCCCACTGGCCTGCCGACACACAGACCCAGCCAGGCTTTCCCCAGCAGGGGTATGTCCGATTCTCCTAGAGGGCTCCCTGAGGGGACCTGGAGCCTCCACGGGCATTTCCCGGTGGCCCCGCTACCTGCCTGGGTCCACTCCTATTAACTGTCTTAAAAAAATAATTCAAGCAAAACGAAAGAAAAACGTCTGAATCTCTACACAACATTTCTCAGTTAACTGGCTAGGTAGAAGGGGGACAGGCTAACTTTCCCTCTTAGGGAAGGTAAGGAAAGAAAGGAAGGACCAAAAGAAGCATGGGGAAGGAGAAGAAGGAGAGAGGAATGGGGGACGAATCATGGAAATAATAAATCCACTTCCTGCATATATAGTGCCTTACAGTTAGAACATAGGACACAGTGCATTTTGTATCTGTTAATTCATAATGACCCCTTGATAATTATGCCCATTTTAGAGATGTAAAGACCAAGGTCCAGAGCAGCAAAGTAACTTAACCCATGTTCCCACAGTCAGTTGATGGTGAAGCTGGGATAGAGCCTGGATTTCCTGCTTCTCGTCACACATATCAATCTCATGGTTGTAATACTGTGAGACTGCTGGGAGTGGGTCTGGGAAACCATGTGGTCTCATTGTGGGGGGAAGGAAAGGAAGCTCTGACAGAAGACCCAAAATCCTTACCAGGAGAGCTCAGTACTTCAGAAGATTCTTCCTCTGAGCTGAAGTATCCTTCAGTGGCAGAAAGTTCATCTCTGTGTCTGACTGCACTCTCTCTTGCTGCTGGGCCAGGCTGGATGCTCCTCCTTGTGGCCAGTCTCTGGAGGTGAGCAGGCGAGGTATGTGGAGCCTGGTAGTGGTGGTCTGGAAGCCCCTCTTCCCCTGAGGTGGTAGAGGGTCTGGATGGCGGAGGAGAGCCCAGA
>PVKM010024692.1:0-20376 GCA_004027735.1 Carollia perspicillata
AGCGGGGGGAGAAGGTACAGAGAATAAGTAGCACAGACGGTGGGGAGAAAATACACAGGGAGAGAGTAAGAGTAGTGTGGGAAATGTTGAAGCTAAAGAACTTATGACACATGGACATGAACAAAAGGGGGGGAATGTGGGTGGGAGGGGGTGTGCGGGTGGAGGGGAATGAAGGGGGGGAATTGGGAGAACTGTCATGGCATAATCAATAAAACATATTTTTAAAAAATAACACTTTACTATACTTCTTAGAAATATTTTCCTCAGTATATGCACTAAAATAACCACGATAAATAGACTTTTTGATACGGGAATCCATATTTCTTTTTTTTTAAGATTTCATTTATATATTTTTAGAGGGAGGGGAAGGGAAGGAGAAAGAGAGGGAGAGAAATATCAATGTGCAGTTGCCTCTCACACACCCCCTACTGGGGACCTGGGCTGCAACCCAGGCATGTGTCCTGAGTATGGATCAAACCAGCGACCCTTTGGTTCACAGCCCACTATCAATCTACTGAGCTACACCAGCCAGGGTACGAATCAGTATTTCTGTGTGCCCAGTTTACTCTGGTCAGTAGCTAAAAAACTACTCATATTGCATCCAGGATAGGTATCCTTTCCTGATTAAGAAGTCAGACCAAAGAAAATTTAAACAGAAAACCAAAACAAAGGAGTTGGCCCACATGCCCTTTCCTTAAGCTCTATACTCCCTACGTCTGCTGTGGGGTTAAATAAGATGCTTCCTCCTTTTTCCAACATCCATTAAACCTCCAGCGCAAATCTTTTCATTTTACAGGATGATAAAAGCATCTAGAATACTCTTGCTTCTCTCATTGGAGTTGATTTAAGTAAAATTCTATGTATTTGGCAGATAATTTTAGCACATAAGTTTAATAAAATTCCAATTAATTCCAGCAGGATTTTTTGAGGTCAAATATTTTATAAAATTAAATGAAAACTCTATGGAATACCTAAGTCAACTTTTAAAAGAAAGAACAAAGAAAATACTTGCCCTATCAGACATTATGACATATTCCAGAGAAGAACTGTTCCAGAAAAAAGGAAACAGACAATAAAAGCAATGCAATAGCTCTGGCTGGTGTGGCTCAGTGGACTGAGCAACAGACTATGAAGCAAAGGGTTGCCGGTTCAATTCTCAGTCAGGGAACATCCCTGGGTTTTGGGCCAGGTCCCCAGTCGGGGGCTCCTGAGAGGCAACCACACATTGATGTTTCTGTCCCTCTCTTTCTCTAAAAATAAATAAATAAAATATTTATAAAAATGGAGAGTAAGTTGGAAGAAGTGAAATAGAAATTTTTTTTAAAAAGCAATGCAATAGAATAGGTGTCTCCAAAACAGATTCATTTATAGGATGTTGATAAATGATGAAAGGAATAACAGAGATCAGTACAGAAAGGATGCATTATTTAGTAAACTGTATTTGGGAAACTGGCCAACTAAAAGAAGAAATTGTATCACTAACTTAGAGTACACACTCACGCGCGCACACACACACACACACGAACTCCAGAAAATGTAGAATATTGTTGTGATTTTCAAAGTGGAGCATACAGTCTGAAATATAAAGAGTTTGAAATGTGTTGATGAAAACAGAAATGGAACAAAATTTAGAGCACAATTACCATCTATGCAAACTGAAAACATGCATATAACCCCATATATTTTGCAAGGACACATACATATGCGGGATAGATATGAAATATATTTAAGTGGATATGTTAAGATAACTGGTAGGTTAAAGTGGGAACTTGAAAACTGGGGAATCTGAACATATTCTATAACAGACTTGGAATGATGTACACTTTTTCCAATGTTTCTAAGATCTGATTCATTGAACACATCCACTCCCCATAGTATACAATACAGGAGTAGCAGAATAGTAAGTCATTATCTCAAGAAGACTCATTACTATCATCACTACTTGCTGGCTGTTCTTCCTATTTGACAACACACAGAGACAGACCATTTCTATCTATAATGCCATTATTATTAGTGAAGTATTTTCTTTATCACTGCAACTGATGTCTATCTTGAAAGACAATGCCTGGACAAAGAAGCTCTTCCTTCTTGGTTGACTACTCCCATAATAAATATGAACCTGACTCAAGAACTTGGGAACTAGATGTATAATTCAAATAATGTGGCTTTTCCCCACTTCCGTACCCAATCCCCACTTTATTTCCCCAACTAACAAGGAAACTACCTGAACATTACATGTGAGACCATGGATAGTTTATTTCATCTGTCTTAGATAACCTCTGAGGACTACTATCAGGCTAATATCTAAAAACATGAGTCAAGGATCTGACATACTATAATTTCTCAGTAAGTACTGGGAGAAATTTCAAGAAATTCAATTCACTTTCAGGTTAACTGTTTTCCCTTTAAAACAGTCAAAGTCCCTAAGTTCAAAGCCCAGGATTTTGGTAGGTAAAGACTCAGCTAGACCTTCCTTCTTAAGGTCCCTTTCTTGATTCAGATCCATCCACCAAGTTCAGGTTAGATGATCTCTTGGTTTGCTATAGTTCTCCCATCATTATACTTCTCACACTGTGTCCCATTTGCCTACTTACTTGTCTTTACTTCCCATCTTCTAATAATTTGTATTCAGAAACGGGAAATGACTATCCCACTTTGTTTATCATTACTTTCCCAGTACCTAACACAGAGCCCAGAATGTTAGGAACACAACAATCAATGACTTACCAGCAGACGCTAAATGGCATAACCTTATTAAATGTCTTTTCTTATTCACTTTTTATTTTTCCCAGAGCTCTTCATAAATGTGTCCCTTTATTGCTTCCTTGTTTCAAATTGTCAAGGATCATTTCAAACCTTTCTTTTTTTCACAAGTAACTCTTGCTCCCAAAGCTCTCCATGTTCCTGTACCAATTTGGACTATTGCCCTGTAGTCTAGCCCTTGTCACCTTCAAAGTTCTCCTTATTACTCTGTATTCTGCATCACATACTATTTTGCTGAAGCAATGGCTTGCTAATAAAAGGAAGTGTGTATGTGAATATTCTGAGAATTTATGTATCTAAAATTATCTCAGTCCTACCCTCACATGTGACAGATACTTTTCTGTATATGGTATTTTATGTTGAAAATAATTTTCCCATGCAAATTTCTTTATATTCCTATACTATTACATTCAGCAGATGGCACTGATGATGAAAAATAAATATTAAATTATTTATGCTTCATCACAGGGTGTTTCACAAAACATTTATAAAAATGGACTAAATACGGAATCATAAAGTAAGTATCGGCCCTGGCTGGTGTAGCTCCATGGATTGAGCTCGGGCTGTGAACCATAGGGTTGCAGTTCGATTCCCAGTCAGGGCACATGCCTGGGTTGCAGGCCAGGTCCCCAGTGGGGCCCATGTGAGAGGCAACCACACATTGATGTTTCTCTCTTTCTCCTTCCCTTCCCCCCTTCTCTCTAAAATAAAAAAAAAAGTAAGTATCAACAAATTTCAAGGTATAAAATCATATTGCATATGTTCTTCACTGCAATGGTATAAGACTAAAAATCAAGAAAAGGATAACTTAAAAGTTTGAAAATCAAGACAGAGTCCTAAATAACCCATAGGCCAAAGAAATCATAATAGAAATTAACAAGTTTGCTGACGTGAATATTAACAAATATATCACATATTAAAACTCACAAAAGCAGTTAAAGTAGGTAAGTCTAACAATAGTTATTAGAAAAGAAAAAATGAAGACTTGTTCTGATATCTAAAATACGATCTATCCTAGAGAACATTGTGTATTTTGTTCCTTTTAGAGAGAATGTTCTGTATATATCTATTAAGTCCATCTGTTCTAATGTGTCATTTAAGGCCAATGTTTCCTTATTGATTATACATACAGATAAGCTATCCACTGATGAAAGTTGGGTATTAAAGTCCCCTAGCATTATTGTAATTTCTACCTATTTTTCCCTTTAGGTCTGTTAATATTTATATATTTAGATGCTCCTTTTTGGGTGCATAGATAATGACAAATATTATATCCTCTTGTCGTAGTCATCCCTCTTCATTATGCAACAATCTTCTGTGTCTATTCTCACAGTGTTTTGTGAACAAAATGGTTTGAAATTAGAAATCAACTACAAGAAGAAAACTGGAAAATTCACAAATACATGGAGATTAAACATGCTACTGAACAACTAGCAGATAAAACAAGAAATTAAAAAATATCTTGAGAAAAATTAAAATGGAAATAAAACATACCAAAACTATGGGATACAGCAAAACCAGTTTTAAGAGGGAAATTCATAACAATAAATGCCTACACAAAGAAACATAAAGAAATCTCGGACTTCTGGCCAAGATGGAGGCATAGGTAGACACACTGTACCTCCTTGAACAACCAAAAGAAGGACAACAATTTAAAAACAAAAACCAACCAGAACTGACAGAAAACAGAACCGTATAGAAGTCAGACAATCAAGGAGTTAAAGAAGACACATTCATCCAAACCAGTAGGAGGGGAGGAAAGAGGCAGCCAAGCAGAGAGGACTAGTGGCAAGGCGGCGAATGGTGGACTCAGTGAGGTGGTGGATTATGGACCAGGTGGTCCCACATTCGCACGAGGATAAACCAGAAGAGACAACTGGGGAGCAGGAGGGACTGTGCAACCCAGGGCCCCAGCGAGGGGAAATAAAGCTTCAAACCACTGACTGAAAATACCTGTGGGGGTTGAAGTGCTGGGAAAAACTCCCAGTCTCACAAGGGAGTTCTATAGAGAGACGCACAGGGTCCTAGAATGTACACAAACCAGCCCACACGGGAATCAGCACCAGAAGGGCCCAATTTGCTTGTGGGAAGTGGGGTAAGTGACTGAAATCCGGCAGAGAGCACAGCAAGCGCCATTGTTCCCTCTTGGACCCCTCCCCCACATATAGCATCACAAAGTAGCGATTGGGTTGCCCTACCCTGGTCGACACCTAAGGCTAAGGTGTCGTGGCAGGAAAAAGCCGTGGCTGGCAGACAGCGCTCAGGCAGCACAGAGCTAGCAGACCCCGGGCGAGGGGAGGAAATGAGCAGACACAGTGAGGCGGGCAAGGCCGCTGGATGACCATGGTCACACATTCACACACAGATAAACGAGGCAAAAACAGGCAGCAAGACAGACCACACAACCCAGGGCCCCAGCAATGGGAAATAAAACCTAAAAGCACCGATTGAAAACACTTGTGGAGGCTGAGGTGCAGGGGAAGACTCCAACCTTCACAGGAGAGTTTGCTAGAGAGACCCACACGGTCCTAGAACATACACAAGCCCACCCACCCAGGAACCAGCACCAGAAGGGCCCAATTTGCTTGTGGGAAGCGGCGGAAGGGACTGAAATCCCAGAGATTGGAGCAAGCACCACTGTTCCCTCTCTGACCCTGCCCCCACAAAAAGCGTCACGATTCAGCAACTGGGTTGCCTTGCCCTGGTGAACATCTAAGGCTCTGCCACTCATACGTAACAGGTATGACCAAACCAAAAAATTATGGCACAAACAGAAGAAACTGAAGCCCCCACGGCAATACTTCTAAGCGACCAAGAGGCAGCCAACCTATCAGATGTACAGTTCAAAACACTGGTAATCAGGATGCTCACAGAATTGGTTGATTTTGGTCACAAATTAGATGAAAAAAGAAGGCTACACTAAGTGAAATGAAGGAAAATGCATAGGGAACTAATAGTGATGGGAAGAAAACTGGGACTCAAATCAATGGAGTGGACCAGAAGGAAGAAACAACCAACCAAACAGAAAAGAATGAAGCAACAAGAATTCAAAAAAAATGAGGGGAGGCTTAGTAACCTCCAGGACATCTTTAAATGTTCCAACATCCGAATTACAGGGGTACCAGAAGAAGAAGAGGAAGAGCAACAAGTGAAAAACTTATTTGAACAAATAATAAAGGAGAACTTCCCCAATCTGGCAAAGGAAATTGACTTCCAGGAGGTCCAGGAAGCGCAGAGAGTCCCAAAGAATGTGGACCCAAGGAGGAACACACCAAGGCACATCATAATTACATTACCCAACATGAAAAAGGAGGAGAGAATTCTGGAAGCAGCGAGAGAAAAGAAGACAGACACCTACAAAGGAGTTCCCATCAGACTGTCAGCTGATTTCTCAAAAGAGACCTTACAGGCAAGAAGGGGCTGGAAAGAAGTATTCCAAGTCATGAAATAAAAGGACCTACATTCAAGACTGCTCTATCCAGCAAAACTTTCATTTAGAATGGAAGGGCAGATAAAGGGCTTCTCAGATAAGGTCAAATTCAAGGAGTTCATCATCACCAAGCCCTTACTATATGAAATGTTAAAGGGACTTATCTAAGAAAAAGAAGATAAAATATATGAACAGTGAAAGGACAGCAAACTCACAGCTATTAACAACCACACTTAAAACAAAAGCAAACTAAGTGGACAGCTAAAACAGGAGTGGAGCCACAAAAATGGAGGTCACAGGGAAGGTTAGCAACAGGGGAGTGGGAGGAGGAGCGGGGGGAGAAGGTACAGAGAATAAGTAGCATAGACGGTGGGGAGAAAATAGACAGGGGAAGGGCAAGAGTAGTGTGGGAAATATAGAAGCTAAAGGACTTATGACACATGGACATGAACAAAAGGGGGGGAATGTGGGTGGGAGGGGGTGTGTAGGGTGGAGGGGAATGGAGGGAGGAAATGGGACAACTGTCATGGCATAATCAATACAATATATTATAAAAATATTAAAAATTATAAAAGAAAAAAACCTGATCTCATAGATACATAAAACAGATTCGTGCTTGCCATAGTGATGCGCAAAATGGGTGAAGGGGGTCAAAAGATGCAAACTTCAAGTTATAAACTAAGTCATGTGAATGTAATGTGTGACATGATGACTATAGTTAGTAATGTGGTATTGTATATTATTTGAAATTGATAAAAATGTAAATCTTAAAAGTTCTCATCACAAAAAAAATGTTGTAACTATTTATGGTTACAGTTATTAACTAGACTTACTGTGATCTTTTTGCAATATATACAAATACTGAATCATTATGTTACACCTAGAACTAATAAAATGTTATATGTCAACTATATCTCAATTTAAAAAATACAGTAGTAGTGAGGAGTCACACAGGAATTTAAATGGGGAAACTCTTAATTTCATTTGTTCAAATAAGCTTTCAACTAGCAAAAATTGGAGCACAGATGTTGGAAGGGTAAAAGAGAAACGAAGAAATACTGGAAGTTAATAAATTAAGTATCTATCTCACATTGAAGAGGAAATAATGGAAGATAACCCCTCCCAAAATGTAGGAATTAAAAAAAAATAAAAACAGAAATCAATGAAGGAAAAATATATATTAGAATCAATGACCTCAAAAGTTGGTCCTGTGAAAACACTGACTGAACTGGCAAACATTTGGAGGGAATTACTCAGGAACTCTGAGAAGTAGCTTAAAAGATGCACAGCTCAGAAAGGAAAGAAAATCAGATTTATAAGTTCTGGAAGTCAGAAAATGTTGATTGTGTTTGAAGCTCCATTTAAAAATGAGAACAGAAGTGTGATAAGAGGATTTTACTGTATCAAGACAGCAGAGTAAAGATTTCTGTGCTCTGTCTGACTGTAAAATAAGGAGAAAAGAAAAAATTAAACCTACACTATCTTCAATCATTATACAACACATGTAAAACTCCAAACTACAATATATGAAAATGGAAAGCAGATAAAAGAATAATAAGCAAGGGTAAAATAAGGAAGACAATTAAACTTCCCAACAGAATAAACAATTAGGAGTAAATTCATCTGTCCCACAGAAGCACAAGAGAGGTCAGGTGGGGCACAAAGAATAATTATGTAGAAATCAGTATAAAAAGACAGCCAAACTGCAAAGTCACATTTCCATCAAAAGATGGAATAAGCCCTGGCTGTTGTAGCTCAGTGGTTGAGCACAGGCCTGCGAACCAAAGGGTTGCTGGTTCAATTCCCAGTCAGGGCACATGCCTGGGTTGCTGGCCAAGTCAGGTCCCCAGTAGTGGGCACCATGAGAGGCACCTGCACATTGATGTTTCTCTCCCTCTTTCTTCCTCCCCTCCCCTCTATCTAAAATAAATAAAATTAAAACAAAAAACTATAATTTCCTCACAAATCTGAGAAAATATTGCATCCATTAAGTAAGATAATACACAAAAGAGAATAGCAAGTACCAAGAAATGATAGCCAAAATAAAAAAATTTCAATGGAACATAAATTGAAGATAAATAAAAAGTAGAGAAAAGCAGGAGCTCAATCTAAGAAATCTAACAGGTGACTAGTAAAAGTACATGTCACAAAGACTAAACGGGGAAAAGTTAGGGGGAAAATTACCAAAGAAAAAGTAGAAGAAAACTTTCCGGAATTTAAGAGTGGGAGTTTCCAGATTGAAATGACCAAGTGTCCAGCAAAATGAATGAAAAAGTTCTCTGCCAAGGAAATTAGGATGAAGCTATTAAAGTTAGGAAGAAAGAAAAAGGCAACTCACAAAGGACTGAGAATAGTAAAGAAATTATTACAGCAAACCCAGAAGTTAGAACACAGGAACTATTCATCCAAAATTCTAAGTGAAAGAGAAGATGAGTGAAAATCAACTTTAAAACCAATGAAATTATCAATCAATACTAAGGGTGAAATAGGTACATTTTCGGGCATATAAAGTCTATAAAGATTTCTTCCTCAAGGATCCTTTCCTTAGGCCTGACAGGAGATACCAAAAAACAAAAAAGGCAGACATGAGATGAAGGGTTGTCAACACAGCAGGAAAACAAAAGAAACAGTGAAGGCGATCACCACAACATCTGTGCAGAAGTCTAGAGAGCAACAAGTCCAGATTTGAGAAGGACTCCAGAAGAGTTCCAAGTAGCATCTCTTAAAAAAGGAAAAAAAAATCAATGTAACTGATAAATCATATGACAGACTGAAGTATGGGAAAATACACTATGAGACATTTTACACAACAGGGAAAAGATATGTGAAGACTTCTTTTTTCTTAAGTATATTTTATTGATTATGCTATTACAGTTGTCCCTTTTTTCCCTCCCCTTTATTCCCCTCTTTGCCCTACACTCCCTGCCCACCAGCATTCTCCCTACCTTAGTTCATGACCATGGGTTGTACATGCAGTTCTTTAGCTTCTCTATTTCCTACACTATTTCTAACCTCCCCCTGTCTATTTTGTACCTACCCTTTATGCTTCTTATTCCCTGCACCTATTAACCTATTCTCCCTGCTCCCGCTCCCCACTGATAATCCTCCATGTGATCTCCATTTGTGTGATCCTGTTCCTATTCTAGTTGTTTGCTTAGTTTGTTTTGGGTTTGTTTTTGATTAAGTTGTTGACAGATTTGAATTTGTGGTATTTTTACTGTCGATAATTGTGATCTTCCTTTTCTTCGGTAAGTCCCTTTAACATTTCACATAATAAGGATTGGGTGATGATGAACTCCAACTTGAACTTATCTGGGAAGGAAGCACTTTATCTGCCCTTCCATTCTAAATAATAGCTTGGCTGGATAGAGTAATCTTTGATATAGGTCCTTGCCTTTCCTGACTTGGAATACTTCTTTCCAGCCCCTTCTTGCCTGTAAGGTCTCTTTTGAGAAATCAGCTGACAGTCTGATGGGAACTCCCCTTTGTAGATAACTCTCTTCTTTCCTCCTACTGTTTTTAAGAGTCTCTCCTCTCTGATCTTGGCTAATGTAATAATGATATGCCTTGGTGTGTGCTTCCTCGGGTCCAACTTCTTTGGGACTCTCTAAGCTTCCTGGACTTTCTAGAAGTCTATTTGCTTGGCTAGATTGCGGAAGTTCTCCTTCATTATTTTTTCAAGTAAGTTTTCAATTTCTCACTCTTCCTCTTCTGCACCACTATGATTCGGATGTTGGAATGCTTAAAATTTTCCCAGAGGTTCCTAAGCCTCTCCTCATTTTTTTGAATTCTTGTTTCTTCATTTTGTTCTGGTTGAATGTGTATTTCTGAATCCTTCTGCTCCAAATCATTGATTTGAGTCCTGGTTTCCTTCCCATCACTGTAGGTTCCCTGAACATTTTCCTTTATTTCACTTTGCATAGCCTTTACTTTTCCCTCTATTTTGTGACCATACTCAACCAGTTCTGTGAGCATCCTGATTACCAGTGCTTTGAAATCTGCATCTGATAGGTTGGCTATCTCTTCATTGCTTAGTTCTGTTTTTGGAGTTTCGATCTGCTCTTTCATTTGGGCCATTTTTCTTTGTGTTGGCACCCATTACATTGTAAGGAGCCTTAGTATTCTCCAGGGTGGGGCAACCTAATGTTGCTGCATTGTGGCACTATATGTGGCGAGGGGTCAGAGTGGGAACAATGCCACTTGCTCAGCTCTCATGCTGCTTTCATTCACTTCCCCCGCTACCCATAATCAAATTGGGCCCTTCTGGTGCTGATTCCCAGGTGAATGGGTTTGGGTATGTTCTACAACCCTGTGGGTCTCTCCAACAAACCCTCCTGTGAGGTTCAGAGTTTCTCCCACTATCTCAACCCCTAGAGGTTTTTACAGCTAAAGGTTCTGAGGCTTTTATTTCCCTGCGCTGGAATCCTGGGTTGGGGGGTCGGTCTCCCTCCCCAGTTGTTCCTCTCAGTTCATCCACATGCAAATGTGGGTCCTCCAGCTGCCACCTTGCTGAGTGTCTTCTCTGCCCTGGCTGCCCATCTCCACCCCTCCTACTGGTCTGGATGAATGTTTATTCTTTAACACCCTGGTTGTTGGACTTCCATATAGTTTGATTTTCTGGCAGTTCTAGTTTTTAAATTTGTTGTCCTTCTTTTGGTTGTGTAAGGAGACAAAGTGCATCTACCGACACCTCCATCTTGTCCGGAAGGTTTTATTTCAAGATAAACAAAGATTTCAATGTTCAAAAAATACTAAACAAATTATATATTTTTTCTTTTAAAAAAAATTTTAATTGCTATTCAAGTACAGTTTTCTGTCTTTTACTCCCGTCCCAGTCCACCCTCACAGTGCTCCCCACCTCCCTCCCATTTCCACCTCCCTTAGTTTTTGTCCATATGTCCTTTATACTTGTCCTATAATCCCTTCCCTTTTTCCCCTGAAATTCCCTCCCCTCTCCCCTCTGGTTACTGTCATCCCATTTTCTATTTCAATGTCTTCAAATTATATTTTTTTAATGAGGCAATTTTTAAGCCCAACTGTGTAAGAAATGTTAAGACTAAAAATAACAACTAAAAATATCTAACAAATATTTGACATTGTTCTAAGTACTTGCATGTATTAAATCACTTAACCTTCAACATTACTATATGATATCCTATGTGGCTCACATGTAAATTTGTATATGATCATACAAAGAAAATAAGATTCAAAATATTTTGTGTAAGCATATTGAAAGAATGGGATGAGAGGCTATGTGAGAAATTCCTCATCTATCATTATAGGAAGAAAATGTTTAAAATTGATAAATGAAGCTACAGCAATGTTTTATTTAGAAATACAAAAAATATCGCTAAGAGTGAATAGTTGTCTCTAACAAGAATGGAGGGAACAGTAAGACACTGTATCTTTTTATTTTTTTTTTTTTGTTTTTGGACCTTCAACATTAATTTTTAGTTTCAAGTGTATAGATAGCATAGTGGTTAGACAATCAAATACATTACAAACTGTTCCCCTGGTATTTCCAGTACCCACCTGGCACCATGCATAGCTATTATAATATTACTGACTACATTTCCTATGTTGTATTTTAAATCCTCATTACTATAGTTCTCAATCACTTTACCTTTTTCTCCCAGTCTTCCAACCTCTCTCCTCAAGCAACCATCAGTCTGTTCTCGTATCTATGAATCTAGCTGTGGTTTCTTCATTTATAGTGTTCACTAGATTCCACATATAAGTGAGATCACATGGAATTTATCTTTTTCTGACCGGCTTGTTTCATTTAACATAATAATGTACAGGTCCATCCATGTTGTTGCAGAAGGTAAAAGGTAAGATTTTCTTTATTATTTTCTTACAGTCAAGTAGTATGCCATTGTGTTAATGTACCACACCTTTTTTTAGCTATTCACCTACTGATGGGCACTTGGGCCATTTCCAGATCTTAGCTATTGTTATAACTCTACGGCTATGAACATAGTGGTGCATATATTCTTTCAAACTGTTATCTTGGGATTCTTAGGATATATACCAAGAAGTAGAATTGCTGGGTTATGCAGCAGTTCCATTTTAATTTTTTCCAGAAACCCCCATACTGTCTTCTACAGTGGCTGCACCAATTTGCATTCCCACCAACAGTGCATCAGGGTTCCCTAAGACGCAGTATCTTTTGGTTAAAAGTTTATGTTTTTTTTTTATCCTCACCTACAGACGTGTTCATTGATCTTAGAGAGAGGAAGGTACAGAGACAAACATCGATCAGTTGCCTCTCCTATGCATTCCAACTGGGGACCAATCCTCAATCTAGGCAAATGCCCTTACAAGGAATCAAACACTGCAAACTTTCAATTTACAGGATGACACTCCAACCAACTGAGCCATACTGGCCAGAGCTGGTTAATCATTTTATAATTTTACAACTACTTCATTTTTTATAAATATTATACATCAACTTTTGAATGAAAGAAAGAAAATGATAAAAGTGAAAGCAAACCGTTGATAATATCAACATCCATAGCAGTATTGCCCAAAGGGCATCCTCTTGAATAACAGTTCTATAGAATACTAATACTAGTTGGTATGTGTAAACTAGGGGTTGGGGTGGGGGGAAGCATTTCACCAGATTACCTCGGAGCATGTATTTTTAAATATTCATTCATTCATTCAGAAGAGAAGGGAGGGAGAGAGAGAGGGACACAAACATAGAGAGAAACATCACTCAGTTGCCTCTGCACCCTGACCATGGACAGAACCAAAAAGTCATGTATATGCCCTGACTGGGAAACCAACCAGCAACCTTTTGCTTTTCTGGGAGACACCCAACCAACTGAGCCACCCAAGTCAGGGCTTAACTTGAAGCCTTTAATACAGGTGTGGCAAACACAGGTTTACAACTGTGAGTACAAAAAATACGTGGTTTATTCTTGTCTTATTACTTATTAATTACTACATTATTTTCCATATAAACAACAGTAAATCTACTTTTGCCCCACCATGTATGGTAAAACACACTTTATAGTTTTCCCCTAACATTAGACCACAGGAATTACCCATTCCCTCTTCCTGAATCAGCTGGAGTAACTACTGTTTAAGGAGGTGGTTCTCAAATGTAATTAAGTCCACAGACCGTTACAAACAAACGCAAGGACAATGTATTGAGCTTTTGATTAAGTTAAAATTAAGCAACTTAAGAAACCATTCAATATCTTGAGAGCATATCCTTGAACTCTTAGAGATAAAATCTCTTCTTTTATAAAACGATGGTGTTAAAAGGCAGTTTTTAATAACCTTTTGACTTTCCAACATAAAAAGACGGCAAACCTATGTCAATACGCTACCCTTAACCCATCAAAAAAGTTAATGGTTCCTGAATGTCAAATCTGGGAATCTGGAAAATTCTTATTCAAACTATGAGCAAAAGAATCTTCTTAGGAGGTTTCCAGTTAAGATAGTGGCACAGGTAAACACAGCTCGCCTCCTTACAAAACGATATCAAAATTACAACTAAAATACAGAACAACCATCACTCAGAACCATCAGAAAACAAGTTAAATGGAAGTCAGAAGTCTAACAACTACAGAATTAAAGAAACTACTTCTATCTGGACTGGTAGGAGGGGTGGAGAAGTGGACCAGGTTGGTCCCACATTGATGTGTGGTAGATAAAAATTTGGGAGGGATATCTCGGGAGTAAGGAGTCCCAGTCCCACACAAAGCCCTCCAACCCAGGGTTCCAGTCCCAGTAAGATAAATTCCCATAATTCTGGCTGCAAAAACTAGTGGGGATTGAGTGGGTAGAAGAAACTTCTGGAGTCCCATGTAGTTCCCTTAAAGAACCCACACACGGACTTATTCAGAGTCACTACCTCTCAGCTCTAGCACCAGGGTAGCAGCTGGGGAACAGCCTTCTGGGCAGAGGCCATTGTCATTGTTTTGCGCACTCCTCTCCCAGAGCCATATCTGAGTGCCATATCTGAGTGCCATATCTGAGATGGGTGCCATATCTGAGATTCAATCACCTGGCTAACACCATCTGTCCCGCCTTGGCGATCCCCTGAGACTCTTTCTGCCCAAACTACCAGCACATCCAAACCATTAACAGTGACTTCTCCATATGAATGGCTGGTCTTAGCTCATGTTTCACAACTTCCTAAATCCTATCAAACAAGCAACAGCTGGCCTCAGTAAGCCTCCAGCCCTTCCCCACTCTGCAACCCTTGCTAAGTAGCCCCAAGTCACACACTAGCAGCAGACAGCCCAGATTCATAGCTTGGCTTTGTCTGGAAATCTCCAAGCCCAGCACAAGTAGCAGCCAACTCCGACTGCTTTATAGCTCATGCAGAGTGGCTGGGGCAGAACGCATGTAGGGGCTGACCTTGGCCTGCACCACCCAGGAAACCCCAGAGCCTATGTACCCAGTGGACAGCTGCAGACCCTGTTGGAGCACCACCACCCTGCCCCTGTATAGCTGATCTTCCACATGGGGTGGAGGTTGCTGGCCAATAGTCACAGCCAGTCCTTGGAGCTGACTGGCCTGGAAAAATCCCTCCCATTGACCTGCCAACAGCAACCAAGGCTCAACTAAAAGAGGCGGCTGTACTAAGCCCACACAAAGGGTGCTCCCGGAGCACCCAAGCATGCGTGATATGGGAGGCTGTGCCCTGGACCCTACAGGACCCCTACACAGGGAGTCCATGCTATCAAGACAGGGAGTCACAGCAGCTCTACGTAATACATAGAAACAAACACAGGGAGGCTGCCAAAACAAGGAGACAAAGAAACATGGCCCAAATGAAAGAACAGATCAAAACTCCAGAAAAAGAACAAAATAAGAAATAAGCAATCTATCAGATACCGAGTTCAAAACACTGATTGTAAGGATGCCTAAGGAACTTAGTAAGGACCTCAATAGTATAAAAAAGATCACGTCAGAAACGAAGGTTACATTAACTGAAATACAAAACACAGGAAAACAACAGTAGAGTGCATGAAACTGAAAATCAAATCAATGATTTGGAACATGAGGAAGCAAAAAACCGCCAATCAGAACAACAAGAAAAAAGAATACAAAAAACCCTAGAACAGTGTAAGCAGCCTCTGGGTCAACTTCACGAAGTCTAACATTTGCATCACAGGGATGCCAGAAAGAGAAAAGAAACAGCAAGAAGTTGGACATCTATTTGAAAAAATGATGAAAGAAAACTTCCCTAATTTGGTGAAGGAAATAAACATGCAAGTCCAGGAAGCACAGAGAGGCCCAAACAAGATGGATGCAAAGAGGCCCACTCCAAGACACATCATAATTAAAACACCAAAGGTTAAGCATAAAGAGAATTGTAAAAGCATCAAGAGAAAAGAAGTTAGTTACCTACAGGGGAGTTCCCCTAAGACTGTCAGCTGATTTTTCAAAAGAAACTTTGCAGTCTAGAAAGAACTGGCAAGAAATAATCAAAGTTATGCAGAGCAGGGACCCACAGCCAAGACTCCTTTACCCAGCAAAGCTATCATTTAGAATCAAAGGGCAAATAAAGAGCTTACCAAACAAGAAAATAACAAAGGAGTTCATTATCACTAAACCATTATTTTATGAAATGTTAATGGGACTTATTTAAGAAAATGATCAAAACTAGGAACATTAAGATGTCAATAAATACATATCTATCCATAACTGAGTCTCAAAAACACACTTAAGCAAACAACAAAAACAGACAGAATCATGGATGCAGAGAGCACTTTCATGGTTGCCATAGGGGAGGAGGATGTGGGGGAATGGGTCAAGGGGTGAGGGGACTAAGAAATACAAATAAGTAGTTAGAGAATAGTCAAGGGGATGTTAAGTACAGTATAAGAAATGGAGTAGCCAAAGAACTTATACACATGACCCATGGACAGGAACAGTTGTGGGGGGATTGCCTGAGGGAGAGGGAAGTGCTGGGTGGAAGGCAGCAAAGGGGGAAAAACTGGAACTGTAACAGCATAATCAATAAGATAAAATTCACTTATTTTTAAAAGGTCTTATTTATTTATTTTTAGAGAAAGGCGGGGAGAAAGAGTGGGAGAGAAACATCAATGTGTGGTTGCCTCTTGCGTGCCCCCTTCTGGGGACCTGGCCTGCAATGTAGGCATGTGCCCTGGCTAGGAATCGAACCAGAGATCCTTTGATTCACAGGCCAGCACTCAATCCACTGTGCCATACCAGCCAGGGCAAAATAAATTTTTTTTTAAAAAGAAATCTTTTGGGGGAAAAAAGTCACCACAGAAATAGAAAGACAACCCAGAAAGATGATGATGATGATGATGATGATGATATAAACAAAAAACAAGAAAAAGTCACAGGACTCACAGGATAGCATTTTCACAGATTGGATACATGGTGTTGGTGGAGAATCAGCACTCACTGGGTCTCTGGACATCATGGCTGGTTCTCAGGTGGGCACTTTCACAAATTAGACTAATCAGAGCCCTCTAAAACTCCATTCAGCTGTTTCATTTGGAAACACTGGGGCAGTGTCATTCTCCATAGGGAGATGCTAGAGCCTAAAAATAGAGCTCACACAGGTGCAGCTTAATGAATAAATGTAAAATGAGATAAACCATATTCTGGTGATGATCTTTGAGGCCTTAAAATTATTCCACCTTGGAGGTATACTTCTGAATTGTTAGTTATACAAGTCAATAAACATGTATTTTGCTTAAAATATTAAAAAAAGGATAAAATAGTGTATCAAATTACGTTAAAAGGTCAGGTAAAATGAGTAATAAAAACTGTTTATTAAAGTTAACAATCCCAAAGTCACCTGTCACCACCAGGTTCAAATGTCAGGCCACATGGGGTTTAGAAGTGAAGACTAACAGGCTATGTTTAGTTTACTCTTTCTAAAAGTTTAATTCCTCAAGAAGGATACAGAAGGTTTTGGGGTGGGAATAATTGTGCGCATTAATACAAGCTACTGGTTACAAGAAGTTCTGGAAACTAGAGGAAAAACAGCTTAACCATAAATATTCAAATTCTAACAAATTTACTTTTACTTTCATATGCTGATGATTCTGAATATTCTGTGTAAAACACATATTTAAAGCAGAATCAAACAATTTTCTAGAAACTATGACCTAAATAACCCAACTAAACAAGTGGAATTTGCATTTCAAATTACAATTTAAAGAAAATATTCTGCTAATCACTAGATATCTAAAACGTCTCATAGTGCCTGGCACAAAGCAGGTACTTAATAATTATCTTTTGAATAAATAGTTATAGCCTATACTTACTAATACACATTAGGCAATAAATCCTCCATTAATCAAATACCACTATCCTGTGAATGTACACATTCCAATACACACAGCTCCAAATTTGTTTGTGTATTTAAGTGTAGAATTAAAAGCCAAAAACTCTTCTAAAATTGTACTTAATTCCATCTTTCCTCAAGACTGAAACTAAAGGAAGAACCAAATTTGCCACCATGACCCCAGGTTTAACCTGAGCCCTCTGGAATTAAAAATAGCTTAGCCACCTAACAGGTCAAGCAATGACAGTGGTGTATACAGTTTCGGTGAGCGTGGCTTTGGCTCTGATTGTGATATTACAGAAAATATGTTTAAATATCCTAAAATTAAGAATAAAATATCAGTTTGATAGAACATTTCTGTATGTTTAGGTTTTTGCAACATGAAGACAGTAATTTTGTGTAATCACTAAAAGATCTGTATAAATCATTAAAAATGGTAACTTCAAAAAAACTTAACTGTTTGTGCAAATTAAAAACAGAATGTCTCCACAATGATATTTTAATACCAGCTAACAATTACTTTGGAGGCCCCTGATGACATATTAGCTGTGAAATGATTAGTTATCTTATATATGCAACAGACAGGTAAGTACAGATTTAAAACACTGAAAACCAACAATGCTAATAATATACATAAAAACCATAGTTAACTTCAAGTCCGTAACTGGTAAGGTTGATTACAATTTCATAAATGAAATTCACTAATAATTCAGGGAAAATGAACTGAATGAAAAGTTCAAATTTTTCATTATTACCCTGGAGAATTTGGCCCTAAGACCAGGGAAGAAGAAATCACAGAACTGAGGTATCCTTGCTGCAATCCATTAACTCTGTCCTAGAGTTAAGAAGTTTCAATTCTTAGAAGAAAGTTCTTAACTGAATCATGGATAGCAAAACAGACAGATTAAAATAGCTTGAGCCCTGGCCAGGTGGTTGGAGCATCATCCAGTACACCAGGAAGGTTATGGGTTTGATCCCAGTCAGGACACTCAGAGGATGCAATTGATTGATATGTGTGTGTCTCTCTCTCAAATCAGTAAATGTATCCTTGGGCAAGGATTATTAAAAAATTAAAGGGCTGAAAAAACCCTTCACTTTACTATATTGTGTTTTACTTTCTCAAGAGCATTCACATTTCATTTTCTTCTAAAAATAAGAGAGAACAGGGATACCACTATTCCCTTTAACGAGTAAAAGATCTGTAACTCAGAAGTAAAATCACTTTTTTAAAATTCTAAAGAAAGTCAAATAATGCTGGGTTACAGCTCAAAACTCTCGACTCCTGTATGGTAAACTCCAGCAGGTTACATTATCTGAGACAAACCAAGTTATTCTAGACATTTGTCATTTTGGATCCCAATTATGTACTGAAGTCACAAAATACAGTGGAAAGGCCAAGAATGTTTTCAGACTTAAGTGGTGAAATCAAAGTCATTCATTGTGATTTTTCAAGCCTCTTGTCCATAGAATATTTTGCCAAGACTTTTATAGGCCTAATTTAAATCTAGTAAGCGATAAAATGCATTTGACGCTAATGAAGTGATGAAATGTGTTTCTAGAGATGGTTCAATCTGGTTGCTCAGTTTCCTGAGATAGAAATATCTACCTACCCCTGATTCTGACACAATAAAAAACTCAAGGACAACTGTCTCCAGTTTATTTTTTCAAAGCTCTGCATTTAAGAGTCTCAAAGATTTTAAAAAAAGTATAGTTCAAATACCAACAAAACTGAGACATTAAGATACTTATTAAGCTGAAACTGCTGCAAGTACTGTATGTTAGTTTTCTCCTCTCTTTGGTGTATTACATCTTTACATCTCAAAACCTAGCCATACACGCCTCCTTTCAATTCTTCAAAAACAAAGATCTTTCCCACTGGAGACATTCATAGATATTGTACCTCCTAGCACAATTGCCCTCCCCACCCCTCCATTCTTTGCACAGCTTTCTTCTAAGTAATTCTATCAAAGTGGCTGTACTCTAAAATATTCTCTATAAGAGAAGTCTTGTTCTTTATTATAACCTATAATTACATTCTTT
Source organism: Carollia perspicillata (assembly GCA_004027735.1). NCBI lineage: Eukaryota > Metazoa > Chordata > Mammalia > Chiroptera > Phyllostomidae > Carollia > Carollia perspicillata. The sequence continues at coordinate 19,521 of PVKM010024692.1, forward strand.
TATCCCAATTCTTTCTTTTTGCAATTGCCAAATATAATCAAAGTATAATGATCAGTATACTCTTCACCTAGATTCTCCAATATTTCATATTTCTTTCTCTGTCCCTCTCTCACAACAGATTTTTTTCTGATCCATTTGAAAGTTACAGAATCATGACATTTCACCAGTAAACAGCAGATGTACCCCCTCCTTAAAATAATGAATCTTCTCCCATGACACCAGAAGACCAATATCATACCAATGAAATTTACCATTAATATTATTGTCTGATGTGTTGTGAACTGCCCCACCTGGTTTCAGAAGCTGTAACCCCTATGGCTAAGGCTGAGTAAAGGACCTTGGGACCACAAGCCACTAGGGAGACAAGGCTTATCTTCCCAGCAGGGCCACTGCCTCTGCCAGCTTTACCTCATCCTGCTTGGTCCCAGACAGATGACTGGTTAGCCAATGATGGGTAAGATTCCTCAAGGTAAGGACACCCTAAGACAGGCATGGTCATGAAGGGGTCCTCAGAGAAAGACTTGGGAGGCTATAGAAAAAGGGGGTGATGGACCCTCACCCCAAGGCTTTGACATAGCCTGAGTCCTCATTCTGTCCACAAGAAGTCTCCTAATCTTTTGGCTGCCTTACTCCCTCTGCCTGATTTAAGCCTGAAATAATGCTGGAGGGTGGTGCAGTCCTGGGCAGGAACAGGTGGTTGGTTCCCTGGGAAGATCAGGCCTAAGAAAGAATGCATAAAATCCTGTGAAACCTGCTTTGTTAAGAAAGCCCTCAATTTTCTGATAAGGGTCCAAGCCGGAAATGAGTTTGTTTCCCAAAGTTTTATGGCCCTTTAGCTAACTGACCCTGACTCAGA
>PVKM010024693.1:0-20332 GCA_004027735.1 Carollia perspicillata
TCATCCCCTTTTCTATTTCAATGTCTTTGGCTATATTTTGCTTGCTTGTTTGTTTAGTTGCTTAGGTTCCTGTTAAAGGTGAGATCATATGGTATTTGTCCTTTACTGCCTGGCTTATTTTACTTAGCATAATGCTTTCCAGTTCCATCCATGCCGTTGCATAGGGTACGGGCTCCTTTTTTCTTTCTGCCACATAGAATTCCATTGTATATATGTACCATAGTTTTTTGATCCATTTATGCAAAATATACAAAGAACTTACATGACTCCACTCCATGAAGAAGTGATTTCTGATCGGATAGATTTAGATGTGTGTAATCCAGGGGAGGATGGGTACCTGGGCTGGGAGCTCCCTGGGATCGAGGTTTATTCATCTCTGTGTCCCAACAACGAGGAGTAAGTCCCATCATGGCAAGCAATGGAAGTTCTTCAATGGATGGGTATACTCCTAGAGGATTCTGCGTCAGGCTGCCGATGCTTGTTCTTTCACAACTTGCCCGATTAAATGAGGACGGCAACCAACCACTCAACCCAAGGGATGCTGAAGTATGTGATGTGATTTCCCAAAGCCGGCCTCGGGGCAGACAAGTCCCCCAGCTGGTCTGAGGGCCCCAGTACAGTATAAACTAGACAGCATTCCTTTTTTTAGAGCCGGTTTAATCAAGTGCAACTTCCCCTTTCCTAGGCAGGGAAGAAACAAGTCGGAGCTTTGGCTTTCTAATTCACCAGCCAGTGAATTACAGCAGCAAAGGTCTCGTGTGGGCCAGGGATTTTCCACACGGAGAGAGGGGGATCCTGGGGGGCCGGACATGGCAGATTAGACGTGTGACTCATGGTGTGGGTAGAATTACATGTGAACTTGAAAAGGTCAAAGAGAGAAAAGCTCTTTTCCGTAAAAATAAATTGAAAATTTTAAAAGTTCTTCACGCAACTGGAATTGCAAATGCTGCTACAGAATTATTGATCAGCAGACATACTAACTTATAGAAGTAAGGCATAAGGGATGACTAAAGAAATGGGAAACAGGGCCTATTTTAAAAGCACCGACAATGAGAAAATAAAGCGGAAGTGGCTTAAGAGAACTCATTTTCATGTAGCTCACAGATTTTTGTCCAAGGAATGACTGTTATGTCTCTCTGTAGTCTAATATTCTACGTAGTTTATGTTGGCAGAATACAATACTTAGGATATATATTTTGCATTTCTAACTATACTTCCATTCTGAACTTGAAACACTGGTTTGTGTTAAAGGCGTTAAGTAATCACCCGACTTGACTGTGAGGCGTGAATTAGAAGAAGTATGAAATTCAGGCATACTTGAAAATGTTATGAATTTGCATAAAAACATACAGAGAGGAACCTATGTTACAGAAGAATTCTTCGTTAAAATAAAAGAGATGACTCGGCAGCCCGAGGCCCCTCCCAATGCAATGAGTCCAGTCCCTCGGGAGGAGAAACGTAAACAGAATACAGTTCACACCTTCACCAATGGCGCTTTGCTCTTCTTGGTTGGCATGTTGGACGCGCGTTTCGCTGGGACGGAGGACACCTTTCCTCTGATCCGTTCCCTCCAGCTGCAGGGCCCCTCCGCAAGAGAGCACACTCCAAGCCTTCTGGGGCGGCCGGTAAGGTTCTGCACACAGTGAACGGGAGTGAGGATTAATGAAGCAAAGGCGACGCACTCTCGATTTGGACCAGAAGACACGCCAAACAGGCTGGACCTTCCCTAGGGGGTCTGGAATGCCTCTCTAACCGGTCTTGAATTTGACCCCTGTCCACAAGGGAATGGAACACAGCCGGTGTCTAAGAAATCTGGAACAAGAGGATGGATGAAAGAGTAAATAAAGGGGCGACAGACTGTCTTCAACTTAGAACTGGAGGGAGGAGGCTCTGGGTCTTTCTGGACAGATGCGGGTTTGAAGCGTTTCATGGTTTTCCAGAGAAGCCCAAGGAGGTTCTGCAGCGGTCCCTGTATGAGACTGGAGGGTGGCTGGCGGGGTGCAAGCGATGGTCGCCTCGCTGGAAAAGCAGATCTCACGGTAGGGTCTGCTTTTGTCTTATTTCCTTCCCTCACCTTAGAAGAAAGAGATGATGAAGACGCCTGGGGAGACTGTACAGTGATCTCTTCATCTGAGTCACAGAATGTTAGTCCTGGAAGGCCATGGGCCTAGGGCAACTGAGACCAGAGAGAATTCACTCAGAAAGTGAGCATGAAAACGTTGGTACTTGAATTTCCTCAGTCTGGAGTTTTCCATGTGTATTTGTTTGCCACAGTGCTCCGAGAACTCTTTGCTTGCCCTTAATCTTTATCCTGTTTTCATTCAATCTAGGGATTCTTGTTTTTTTCCCTCCTAAACTTCAGGGTGTTTGAGTACTCACTGTTGTGTTTTTTTTTTTTTTTGGGGGGGGGGCGCATTTTTTGGTGATTTTGTTTTCTCCTTGCCCTAGCTCTTCTGGGAGACAGGCTCCTTCAATTAATCTGCCGTTTAGATCCTGAACCCTCCTGAGGTTCTCAAAGGGGAAGCCCTCCTGAGCTCTCTTAGATTAGACGTGGCTCCTCAGGGGTCACTCCGTCCCACTTTTTCCCAGAGCGAAAAGGCGCTCTGCGAGGTGACCCAGCGGCAGTGGGGAAGAGGTGTGCAGGGGACTCCCAGGACTGTGATGTATGATGATATTCCTGAAGAAGTCAAAACCATTTGGAGACCAGGTTTTGATGAATTGCAGGAAATGGTGGGTTTGCAACCATTCCAGATTCCCAGAGACTGATTGTCATCGGGTGACGACAAGAATTTTAACTAGCGTGTTTTGGAAGGCCAAGGCCGGGACTCAGCCAGAAGCCTTGTGCTTGGGTCCCCTGTTATAGAGCCTTGCCCCTGGGGAAAGTGCTTAAATTAGTTTTTAACTTACCTGAGACTTGTTTCTGTATTGTCTGCTTGAGGCCAAGAATTAACAGGAAAAAAAAAAGCCTACTGAGAAATACTCTGCCGTGAAATGGAAAATACTCACACCACCCACCTTCTCAGGGGACACTTTCTCCAAGGAAACAAACCCTCATTATAAGATCATGAACTTGGACACAAGGCTGCCCGCGGAAGGACCAACATTTCTTCCTGTCTGTCCGTGGGGCCCTGCCCTTCCATCACCATTACTGCTGGTCAAGAACCAGCAGGGACACAACCAGCCACTTTTAAGCTCCTGGTGGGACCACAGTCAATGCCAAGGTGACATTTACACAAGATGATATTTACAACTGAGCTGACGGAAAACATGATCCCACGATAGACTGTGAAGACTTCGCTCCATTAGGACGGCCAAGGGCAGAGCTAACAACTAAAAGGAACAACAGTGAATGAAAACTCGGGAGGGGTCTGGCACCCAATGGTGTCTCCTTCTTCTGACCCTTTGAAAACGACCCAATCCCTGAAACTCTCATTATATCATTTCGAGGGTGTCCGTGATCTCTGCCATTTCCTTGGTAAGTTCTCCGCCATCTGCCTGTCAGGGATGTTCTTGGGGACATAGTCCATACGCCACACACATGTTGTAAGTCGATCTCTTTCTTTCAGGTGGTAAACCCAAAGTTGGGATTTTGTAGGACAAAACCAGGTCTTCCCCTTTGAACACAGTTATTAAATTACTCAAAGCCCGAGATATTTTTATAAAAGCCTGTGGAGTTTTAATAAGGCCAGCTATTTAGGAAGTGGTGACAATGTGCAATCTGCAAAAAGGGGAAGCTTCAGAGGTGCTGTGGTAATAATGCAGTTACTTAAAGAACATTTAAACTACAAATATCTCTGTGGTTTTTTATTTGGTTCCACGCTACAGTCACTCTGAGAAATTTCTCAAACCTTGGCTAATCACTTTAAAATGTAAGGGTTAGCAAATGATTACACTTCCCCTAATGCGCCAGTCCTTTCAACCCCTCTCAGCCCCCCCTTATTTGTATTTGATGAAGGTAAGTAATTTGATGCCAAGAAGAACTATGGGAGAAAATTGAATTTTGGCGACCAGATGGGAAAATAATAATTGTAGCTCTGAAGCTGCATGAATTCCGTCTATTGATACAGAAAATGACTGACACGTAGTTAAGGGGATGTCACTCCTTTTGAAGGCTGGACACGGCATCCATTGGAGTCATGAGATGTGCTTAGTTGGTGTGGCTGGAAAATAGAACTTACGTAGAGGGACCAAGACCCTCGTGTTCCAGTGTGTGCTGAGTCACGTTGGAAGAAACCGCGGGCAGTATGTGTGTGTTTGTGCACTTTAATCTGATTTGGAATGACATTCACCTTCCTCAGCGTCTCTTCATTGGGACGATCACTGACCTAAAGTGGAAATCGTTGGTGCAACCCAGTGGCTGGTGCTGCGGTGACAATCTAGGGATCCTGCTGGCTTTGTCAGGGTACCCGAGTTAGGCCCACGCCAGGAGAGACAGTGATGTCAACGACGAGGGCAGCTCGACTTTCTGAAGAGGAGTGACCCAGTGGTTTGCCTGGTCTCATCTTGGCCAAGGTCAGCATGAGGCTATTAATTAGCTGTTTCATGAGCATTGATCTTGTTTGACCAACGGGGTTATGAGTTTCTGGAAGGTAGGGGCCTTATACTTTAGAGATTTATGGCACTTCTTTAAAAAAAGTCTTTCTCTGTACCTGAAAAGTAATTAAGGTATACTTGACGAATTAATGAAAGGCAGTCTCAGCCTGGAGACTCTACAACTGCTATGTTGTCACAAGCTCACTCTCCAAGGGGTCCAGCCTTAGGTTCATCCATTATGTCCTTGGATCTTCTTCCCATAAGCTTGTCTTCTCAGATGTACCCCATGGTAAATCTCTACCACCCTCTATAGGAGATTTGCACTCCCGTGTTCAGTGTAGTGGGCCAGTGGCCACTACATGAGACCATCAAAAACAAACCTTTCACCCTTCACATTGTCCAGAACCCTGAGTTGAATGGCCCGTGGCACTACTTGTACTGGCGTGTGGCTATGTACAGAGTGAATACAGTTCTTTTAAATTCATTTTGACAGCTATTATAGTTGACATATTTGAAGTACCTACTCTGTGCAATGGTCCAAACCTGGCATACAACATCATTTTTCTTTCTAGTAACACTCTTTAGGGAAGGTATTGATGTTTGCATGTTTTACAAGGGAGGAAATTGAGTCTCAGAAAGACTAGGTTAGTAGTCAAAGGGGATTGTAGCTAGAAAGTAGATACATCAGAATTTGAACTCAGGTCTCTCTGGTTCCAAAGCCTGTGTTCCTGCCACCAAACAGACTGCTTTTCTAAAACAAACAACATTTAGTTTATTGTAGATAAATTAGTGTATATCTATTGCTTAAAGAGGTGGACGTTTTAAAGAATTATTCTGGTTGCTCATGTATGCAAGTATTATAATTCTTTTAGTGGACATAGGGTTTTCAATTTTAGGAACAACTATATTTCTTTCCATTTCATTTTATCTTTGCAATAGCCTATAGGTATACAAGGCTTAAGTAATTTGGATTCCAGACATACATGGTAAAAACGAGGTCCTGGAAAGGCACGTGACTCACTCCAAGTCATCGTGTGGGGAAGTGGCAGACTGAGCACCGTCTTTCGGGTCTTCTCCTCCTTTGCCATGTCCTAAACAGCTCCCCGTGTGAGACCTTTGGCCCACGGGCCTGGACACTGACACGGGCCCATGGTGAGCCCTAAGCGGTCAGCACATAAAAAAGTCATGGAGAAGCCATGGAGGAGATCCCAGACCCCTACCTCCCCCTCCTATCCTCTGTTTATGACTTTCACGAAGCTCTCAGGGTTCTCCCTCTGTGAGACAATTTGTAGCATTGTTCTGCACGGATATAAAAACACTGTCATTTGGGGGGGTGCAGTTCAAACGACCTCAGCATTTCTCTGTGCGCTGGTGTTGGAATGACATCTTGGAGGCAGGGGGAGGCTCCTAAGCAAGTTGGAGTGGCAACAGGTTCTCTGACTGTTTTCCCAGTTGTGTTTTAGCCTAGCTAGCTGTCTGGGCAGATGGGCTGTGCCCTCCCTGCCCACATTTCCACTCCAGCTTTGACTGGCGTCTGCAGAGGCCAAGGGGACTGCTGACGTCTTCTCAGCAGTGGGTGGCAGGAACTCCGGAGTTTAATCCCAGACCTGTTCCTAATTTCCTGGATGGCTTTTGGTCCATCCATTAATCTCTCTCTATCATCGTTTCCTTCTCTGGAGGAGATAGCAAGAATAATGGGATGGTTTGTACATTAACACATTTACGACCCTAGTGCGCTCTGTAAAAGCCCGGTTTTCTGGAAATGCTCAGTGGTAGCAAGTAAATCAACGGAAACCCAGTTTCTTTTGCTCTAATACGACAGGTTGACAGGATCTGTCTTTTTTTGTGGCTGCCATATTTAGAGACAAGAACTGACATGGGTAAAGAGCTGAGGGTTTACTGTCTGAAAAGCACTGTATTTTCACATGCTCAGTCCTGGGTTATCTAATAATAATCACAAAGGTACCTCCCAGCGAGGATGAGTACATGAGGGAACGTTCCTCAGATCAGGGCTAATAAAATTAAAATCTCCTATTTTTCTCAAGAGGAGCATTTTCATTATTCATGGGGAATGTGAGGCTCGGACTAGTCTCATTAGGACTTTGGCTGGAAGTACTTCATTTTTTTATATCTCTAACAGAACACTTCGGTTATGAATTTTACAAATATTTTCCTGCATCAGCATGACTTACACGAGAGCAGGGGGGACAAAGTACCCTCCAAGATGTCATTCCGGATGACCTGCACTGCATATTCTCTAAGAAATGTCCTCGCCTATTTGGTTTCTCTAAGTGTTGCAGCCTGCTAGGAAGAGATGGGAAAGCTCTAAGGAGAACTCAAATCATGTGCGTGATGACCTTGAGCAAGATGGAATTAGAATGTGGTTGAGTTATAAAACTGCAGTCCAGTCCAACCTCATTTTTAAGACATAATTCCACAATGTACATGCATTGGCTTGTTTTTACTCTTTGGCATTCTCTTTATTCAGGGATGATTGTTTTTGACATTAGCACGGGGGAAAAAAAACAAATAATCAAAAATAGTTCATTTTTTAAAGGAAGCAGACAAGTCCAGCGGTTTTTCCTTGTAAGGTAAAGTAGAGTGTCTGCCTTGTAAATGAACTACTAGTCGGCTGGATCTAAGTGGGTCCTGTGATTGTATGAGAAAATGTAATCTAGGATAAATCTGGGGAAAGTGTTGAGCAGATAGGTTGCCTTTAAAAGGGCATTTTGCAAAGCACTCACAGCGTACTTTCAAAAATCTCCCATAATGGCAAATGATAGGGAGAGTTTCGGTCCGAAAACCTAGATATTGCATGACGGGCGATACAGAGTGTGTGAAATGTAGCAAATGCGAGCGCCTTTTCGGGGTTTATTTTTGTTTCTTTTTCTTTTTCTATTGACTTATAAAATTTATTAAAAGCAACTTAAGTTTGCATTATGGAATGAAACCGATAAAAACCATTCAGACAACTGAACAAGATATATCAATATGTTTTAAAATATAAATTTGTGAATATATCATTTCTAAAAAGACATCACCCTGCTGTTTAACTAGGCTTGCTCCACAGTTAGCAGACATGCCGGTAGTAGTGATTAGAAGCATATCATTAACATACCCAATTACTTACGGCTTAAGTAGTTCACATCTGTTTCCAAAGATAAATGACCTAGAATGCCTATTTCAGTTTTAATATTCAGTAAATATACGGAAGTTGGACTTTATATTTATTCCCAAACTCGAATAGTTAATTTTTATACATTGTTTATTAAAATGTGCATTTAAAAGACACAAACTGCATGATAAATACTTGATTTAATAACTATCAAACTGTTTCATCATTTGTTTGAAATAAGTCCATTCAACTGATTACTTTCCAAGCCGTGTATCTATAAATAATTTATAATCAGGACAGCCAAGAACTTCAGGTAGAACACTAATGTGAACTTCTGTGCAGCGCACCACAGAGCTCTCTGCCGAGACTCCCGATGTTGCGGGAGGCATACGGTTGAGAACCATTTAAATAGAGTTCCCGTGTAACTTCCAAATGGAAAATGCTCTCGTATAAACTATTTCTGGTCATCGTGGTCTAGATTATTCCGATCTATCTTCTTGTCAAAAACAATAAAAAATGATGGATAAAATATTTTTATTGAAAAGTCAATGAAATCTTTGACGTGCTTAAAAAAAGAGAGAGAAAGTTCCAGGTCAACTGAGCGATGAAAGCCAGTATCTAGAACGGTAGGTAGAATATTGGCACACTCAGGCTGCACAGGTCCTTAACGTATTTGCCAACACAACACACTTGGACTTGGGGTCAGTGGCTAACTGGAGTGAGAGAGGCAGAAGGAAAGGCCCGAGGCGTGCTGAACCCTGGGGGTTTCATAAGGTACCCGCACGAATTAAGCGGGAATGCCAAGAGCTACGTATTGTACTTAGAACTGAAGCAGAACTAAACCTGCACTCTTCCCCTTCAAGGTTAGGTAGTGTACAAAAGGCTTCCTTGGTGCTGAGCATAGCAGAAGAAGAGAAGGAAAAGGAAGAAAATAATTAAAGCTGATCTCCAAGATGACTGTAGGCTGGTGTAGATTTTTACCCCGGACACGTAACCTGGGTGAACCCTAGAACCTCAAAGCTCGGTCCAAGGTGGTCGCTGTCTGGAAGTGTCCCAGATGTCTCGCAGAAGTAGATACAAAGCCTCTGTGGTGGAAGGAACTATCATCCAGGTGGCAGACTAGTTTTCAAGAAGACAAGTAGGTGTCCAAGGAAACAAGGCAGCGAGTAACGAGCTTGCACCCACACGGGCTCTAGAGACATCAGTCAACACAGGTATCGGATTTGGGAATTACCAGACGTAGATTCTAAAAAAAACTATGTCTAAAAAGTTTAAAGGATAACCAAAACCTTGAAACTACAGGAAATAGGAAACCATAAAAAGTGACAGAAAGATTCAGGGGTTCAGGGGATCACAATGTAACTGAAACCTGCTAAAATGTCGGAAGGACATTGCTTCTTGTGCCTGGAGCCTCTTCCCTGATGTCGACCAGCAGTGTGGTTCTCAGCATGCTCAGTGTCCTTGTAAACCCCGAGGGATCAGGTAGTAGAGTGACGCGGCCTTCATCTGGTCTGCGACCTAGTCATCTCAGCTAGTCAATGAAAACAGTCGCTTGCCACTCTTCCTTGCACGGTACAGACCTCCCAGACCTCCCAACGACCCAAACCAAACTGAGTGCAGTTTAGTAGCTTCTGGCTCATAGTAAGTGGTTATATAAATAACTACTGTTTTATTTTTCACCCCAAAGGGTATAGTGTTTTATATTTATAGACAGAAGAGTGTCTTGCATGGATGAGACAGTCTTCGAAGGCAGTCTTTTTACAATGTTACTTAAAATCACAAAGAATACTATGCTCTGCATTTGTCGTCAAACAGTTCATCTTCTTTGAGTATTAACTGTCTTTACGTTTTTTTGAACGTCAACATCGGAGTGTGTTTTCTGAGTGTGCCCATGCATGTGTGCACGTGTATAGACGCATGTATGTGGCATACCTGGTATGTCTCTATGTGTGGGGGTTATAGAAGAGTGGCACATGATTGTGTATGTGTGTGTATGAGTATGTATGTGAGTGGGTTGTGTGTGTGCACAGTCGTGTATGTGTGTGCCTATAATGTTCCCATTTCTGAAATGAGACTCGACGTTTTGGGTCATAAAGCAGGAGCTCCTTTTTTCTTAGTTTTAGACTGACTGCCCACGGCCACTTGGAACCAAGTTCCCCCAACACCCACACACGATGGAAGAACGGAGACTTGAACAGTCCAGTGCCGTTCCTTCAGGCTCGTAAGGCATTTACTCCAACTTGCTGAAAAGTCTTCGTGATGCAGATATGTGCCGAGGGCTGGGGCAGTGAAGGTGCTGTTTGCATGGTTCCTTGATGCTGCGATCTCTTGACCCCTGGACCTACTGTGACCTGAGTAATACAGAGAGCTCAGGAACAGACATTGGTGTTTCTGGAAGAGCTTACGGCATCAAACCGCATGCGGATGAGTGAGGTGTGTGTGTGGGGTGTGTGTGCATGTATGGGGGGTGTGCATGTGTATACACGTGTATGTACTATTGCACTTTTGTGCAGACATGTGAGGTGTGTGGTGTGTGCAGACATGTATACTGTGCATGTACTGTGGTGTTTGTATGTGGGCGTGTGGGGTGTGCATGCATGTGTGTAAGTGTGTGTGTATTATGGCATTTTGTGTGTGATGTGTGTGTGTGGATGTGGATGGTACAGCATATATTCTTCGGGCTGCACTAGGAAGCAGTATCTTTAAAGTCTCTGAAATGCCCAAACCCCTCATACTTCCATCATTTCCTTCACTGTTAGATGGACTTCCATCCACGTGACCAACGAAGCAGAGGTTGCTATCCTTCCTTCCACTGTAAAATTGTTATTGAAAAAATAATCTTGTAAGGACAACAGGAAGCACTGGGGAAAGAGTGAGTGATTTTTCTAACAGCTAAAATTGTTTTAATTATTTTTAAAAACATAGTTCAGATACCCCCCACAAAGGGCACAGAAAGCCGCTTTGGGGAAGGGTGTGTGTCTTTTCGGTGCTGTTCTGCAGTGGGAGTTGAGCCAGTCGCCGGCACACGGTGGCAGCCCAATGACTGTTGTTTGAATAAAGGAATGGGGACATCAGAGCAAAGTGATAACGAGCACGGACCCAATGTTGGATAAGTTACTAAAACTCCCTGGGCCTCAGATTCCTCACCTGTGAAATGGGACTAAGATAACATCTACCTACTGGTGTCATGGAGATTAAGAGTTGGGACAGTTAAAATCCTTAGCACAGCCTTTGGCACATAGCACATGCGAAGTAAATATAAATCTTATTATGGTCACAGTAATTGATTCTGTTCTATATAGGGAGGGGACTGAAGTCTCAAGAATGTTTGGAGTTTTAGGCTGCTTCTCTCATCATCCTCTAAGATGCGATCGTGTTGACTGGGAGCTCATCCACTCTCCTGGCGCTGGTCCGTTCCGGGGACAATGGCTACTGATAGGAAAATTGTGGAAATTGTGCCCGGGACTGCAATAGTTTGCCTGTCGTCAGACCCCACAGTCTGCGGAGAGGGTTTCCTGGGAATCCCACTTCTGATCATCTTCCCAATGGCCCTCGATTGCAGGAAACCCTGTGACGATCCCCCGTACAATCTGGGAGGAAAATGGTTTTCATCTGCCTGGAAGGAGCATGTGGGAGCCAGAGTAAATGGACCCTGTGGCGTCACATCCTCTGATGGAGGAATGACTGTTCATTTCTCTCCCTTGCTGAGCTTTGTAGGGCTGAGAATTGCAGGCGCTGGGCAAATGGGATGGAGGGGCTGTCAGCCCGGAGCTCTGGGGGAAGGGCAGGCAGCTCGGAGCCAAGGAATACTGCCCTGCCCTCGAGTCGCATGGGCCTCCAGTGGCCCGCAAGCAGCGGACAGACGGCTCAATCATTTCCTCAGGGCCAGCGGACTCCCACACCAGCTGGCTTTGACATTAGTGCTCAGGCCCTGACTGACAGGGGACTTGTCCTTGGCTGCCCCCGGAGGCCCGTGAGAGTCTATTCTAAGTCCTCCTTGAGTCTGTTGATTTACTGCCCCTGTCGGCTGGTTGTTGATCCATCTATCCTCCCCGTGTGCTCACAGGGCACCCCAGAAACCATCCTCTAGTAATATATTTGGTTTATGATTTCCTCGGGAGCTCAGGAAGGAAAACAACCTCGGCAGTGCACCTGTCGGACGTTCAAGTGCAAGGCCCTTTAGCCAGCACAGCGGCGGCACGGAAAGACAGACAGCGTGGGTCCCAGGCCCACATGGAGCTCACATTCCTTAGTCAGGATCCCAGCAGAAGCAGAATTAGGTCTCTTGGAAATGTGCTTACTTTATTTATAGCTCCATTTGGGCCCTTGGTGCCTATCAGTCTGATTTTGGCCAATGCACCGCTGCAGAGTCTGATTCCAAATGATAGATCTCAGGGGGACAGGGATGGCCTAGAAGCAGCCCGTGGGCACCGCAGATGGGCGGCGCCTGTTCCACCGAGGTGGAAGGCCCAAGACAGCCCATTCATCACCGACTTCGGCCATAGGCGCAGAACATACAGGCCACGTGATTGGGCAGCTCAGAATGCATCTGCTCATGGAACTTTTTATTTTCCATCTGTACTAGACTGTTTAGTGAGTGCGCTACAGTCACACATAGGACACAGAGAGGACTGATGTCTGACTCCCTGGTTCACTGCCTTTGAGTGTTCCAAAATCTCTCTCTCATTCTCTCTCTCTCTCTCTCCCCCTCAAACTTAAAGGGACAATGAAAAAAATTAGGGGCACAGAAAAAAGGGAGCTATAATAAATGTGTATGATGTTCAGGTACAGGTGCATATGGGGGCAGGGGAATGAGTATAGAAGGTTCCGGACTTAACAACTCACACACCAGTGGTTCTCAAGGTGTGGTCACCAGACTGACAGCATCGACATCACCCGGAAGGAAACACGTTAGAAATACAAACTCCCGGCCTCCACCGTGGATCTACCAGAACAAAAACTCGGGGGGTGAGGCTTGGAGATCCATATTTTGTCAAGCCCCCTCCAGGTGATGCTGACATGCACACAAGCTGGAGGGCCCCTGCTCTGCACCAATGTTTTCATAGTTATCTCTGGATTTTGACTGCGGTGGTAAACCTTAGCCAGGGAGACGTGTCATGCTTAAGATAGAGGGCACTTTCAGCACAGGAATGACATTGGTGCCACAGCGCCAAGTGTTTTCAAAAGGATGAAAATAACCAAGACACAAACTGTGCAACATTACTGGGTCTGCTTCAGTGCAGGCAAATGAAGGGTGTTGTTTTCTCCATCGACGGAAACCAACATCAGCCGCACATCTCTTATTCCGCAACTTTAGGGAGCTCTGAAGAGCTCAGTTTGAGGTCTAGCCCATCCGTGGTGCCCCTCAAAGGAAACGATAAAGTGCGGTGACAGCCTGGTAATAAGATATTCTTCTAACGAGACTGCTACTCCTTGTACCTGCACAGGGATGCAGAGAGCAGCGTGGGACAGGGCGTTTGAACCCTAGTGTTCATGTGGTCATGACCACTGCCAGCCACGTTCCAAGCTGTGGTTGCAGTTTTACACCCCTATGTAAAGTTGGCTGTGGGAGATTCCTTGAACAAAATAAAACTGCTTTAGTCTCCCGACAGGCCTTTTCACAATGGAAATGTGGAGGTGGGCATGAGGAAATTCTAACCACGTTTGTCTGCAGAAGATCTCACTGCATAGGGAAGTTCCCTGTCCTCAGGACTCGGCCATCGGCTGGCCTTGTAATTTGGGGTGATTTTATTCACTGGGTCTGTGTTTCCTCATCTGTAAAATGGGGAGGTTAGACAAGAAAGTCTGTATGATTCTTTGACAGTCTATGGTTATCTGATTCATCCTCAAAAAACTGCCAGGAACTACCAGCGCGTTCTTGGGAGGCTCTGGTCTTCTTTGCCAGAATTTAATGTTGATTCCACAAGGGTTTGTGCTCAAAACCCAGGCTTAGTTCTTTGATTCTCCATCTGCAGGTTATCCAACCATGCTTCACAGACATATTGTGAAAGTCTGTTAGAAAAACCAAAGGCCCTATTAAGGGCATCAGCCTGAACACCAAAAAAGGAAAGATCTGTAGGAGAGAGGAAGAAGAAAAGAAGAAAGAGAGGAAGGAGGAAGGACAAGAAAGAAAATAAAACAAAAGGGAGTTATTGAGAGAGAGAAGGGAGGAGGGAAGGAAAGGGAATGGAAGAAAGAGAGAGAGAAAGGAAAGTAAAAACAAAGGGGCCCTGCAACTCGGGATCAGTAGGACGTGTAGCTGGACAATTTTTAGACCTTTTATTGGGCTCAGGAGAAACCCCATAAAGGTCATTTCATTTTGAGTTGGCCTGCGATTACTGCCTACAAAGAAGTGGGTCGATATTAGGGTGTGTATATCAGATCTGTTGATCTAATGTTTTTACCTGTGTTAGTTTTTTGGGGAGGGGGCTTGCTGTATGTACCAAAGTACCACAAACTGAGTGCCTTATACAACAGAAATCCATCCTCTCAGAGTTCTGGAGGCTCAGTGTGAGATCAAAGAGCCAGCAGGGGTATTTCCTCCTGAGGGCTGTGAATCTGTTAGATTCCTCTCTCCTAGCTTCTGGTGGTTTGCTAACACTCTTTGGTGTCCCTCTGCTTGTAGATGCGTCACTCCAAACTCTAAAATCACATTCATGCAGCATTTTCCTGTGTGTGTTTCTGTCTCTGTGTCTAATTTTTTCCTTGTTCCAGGGATACCGGTCATACTGGATTAGGGCCCAACCTAACAGCCTAATTTTAACTTGATCATCTCTGTGAAGTCATCTCCAAATAAGGTCACATTCTGAGGTATTGGGGGTTAGGGCGTTAACACAGGACGTTAACACAGTTTACCCGCCAAACTGACCTTTCCATGTCTTCCTGGGTAAAATGCAGGGGACAAGCTGTTTGTCTCATATCCATCTCGAGTTGTTACTGAGAAGCAGTTTTATGTCATTTAGGCTTAAGATGGGCTGAACTGGTGAAGCGGGTTGTATTTTTCCAAGATGGCTGTTAAAACATCTCCCTTCCCAGATGTTCTTCTGCAATATGGCTCTGCCGTTCTCCATGCGGAGGTGGAATCCAACTCCTTTTCTCATCAATCATGGCTGTCCTCGGTGGCTCAACAGAGGGCAGCATAAATACTGTTCTGGAGCTTCTGAGGCGAGATCCCATATGAAGTCTTGATGCTTCTGCACAGATCTCTCGGGAGCTTGATTTCCTCTTCCTGTGAGGAAGCCCAGGGATCTCATGGGGGGCGGGGGCTCATGGGGGTAGGGTAGGTAACCAGAACCTGTTAGCTGAGTCCCAGGTGACAACCACTATCAACTGCCACTCATTTGGGGGAGCTCTTTCGTATGCTCAGCCCAGCTGAGCATTCAGGCTGCAGCTCCCACTGATGCCTGATTCAACCAGCTCCCAGGAAGGATGCCGAGGGACCATGGGGCTGAGCCCCAGTCCCTCAGAACCTCTGGGAGACAACATTCAATTTTTGCTTTGAGCCGTGACGTTTTGGGGTGGGTAGTTACATAGCAGTCAACAGAACAGTTTGCCATGTCCTTGAAGAAACAGGGATTTCTGTGTTCCTAAACTCTATCCTGGACACTTCACCACTCACTTTGTGCCTCTGTTTTACAAAGCATTTCAACATTCCTGCATCTTAAAAGACAAATTAGGAGACAATCATTTGCATTTCCATAAACTTCCTCATTTTACCAAATGATTCACTACCAGCTTTCACAGCAAGCATTCTTAGTATACATAGCATGAATAAATGAAAGCTGACTTAGTAAAAATACACATTGCTCACTAACTGGCAATGTGTGTTTGGATAGGATTAACAGTTTAATATTTTATGTGAAATTTTACTGATTTATTGATAATGAGCGATAGTAGAATTCCTGAGAGCCTTGGATTCAAGATTTGAAATTCAGCCCAGGAAGTACCTCCAAACTTCTTAAAACCAAGAATCTAAAGAGTTTCTGTTTATATTTGAGAAAATTTTAGACCTAGCTTATAAAAAAAATAGACTCAAGTACTTTAAAAATACCAGTATTTAACTATTTTTACAAAGAAAAGGTAGATGAATTAATACACACATGCACCTATAACATATTTTTGTGTGTTCTCAAGAATTAAACAAGGAGAGAGAGAGGATAGAGGGCAGGCGGGGAGGAAGGGCTATGATATGCAATACCTTTGAGTCTTATCGAAGCTGAGACGTCTGGGATGGAATGAGTCATACTGCACAACTGCAAAAGCCATTTTGCTATGTGTCCTAGGAAGGCTGAGCTTCATGCATGGCATACATTTCCAAGGGATATCCTGATGTGGTGGTATTTTTCCAAATTCCTGAGCAGCATGGTGGGAGGAATTATTAGGTAATTTATACTTTAGATATAGGACATCAATCTTGGTTTAACAGCAAGTTTAGAGACATAGCCATTTTTTTAAAAATAAAGAGCAATTTAATTTATAATTTTCTTAGCAGGGGCATTAAAGAAGTGATATGCAATCCTCAAATTAGGTGTCTAGAAAGGGTCATTAATATAATGGGGTCCATCTCCTGGACAGAGAGTTATTCAGTGGGTTATCATGTAGTGTCTTTAGCCTGAAGAGTTATTAATAAAACTCATCATGGGATGTCTTCATAGTCTTGTGAGAGGAGAGGAGAAAGTACGAGGGGGGGAGGGTGGACAAAGAGAAAAACAGCACAGAGAGGGCTGGACAGAGGACTGCTATCCCAATGGCCAGCAGTTTTATAAACAGCAAAACCCAGAACGGACCTAAAAAGCTGAATTGAGTCTGGGAAGGGACATGGAGCTGGAACGAGGCTTGGGGATGCTGAGCCAAGGCTCAGACCCTGCTTTAACCGAAGCCAGCTTTCTACCCCTCGGTGGTGCCTGGTACCCAGCAGTGACTCTCCACGTGTGAAAGGGTATGTGGGCTGCGTCCCCATGGCCCAGAGTCATTCAGGCCAAACAGAGAAGAGGACTTCTGGAAAAGTAATTCTGGCTTAAAGATGTCACAGTGCCAATCAGCAGTGCACAACTTCGTGTGGGCCGCTTTCTGTGGTAGCTCCGTCAGAACCGAGCTGCTCAGTCAGAGAGTGTGTGTGGACTCAGTTTGGCTACATAGCGTCACCCCGCTCACCAGAAAGGCTGTACCCAGGCAGTGTTCCCAGCTGTGGGCACGAGAGTTCCTATCTCTTAGCATTCGACTTGTCAGTCTAAAATATTGCTGATTGCCCAAGTGTTTTAACATCACTGCCTATTTCTGTTCACCATCAGAATTTCACCTACCCTTCGCCATGTTCCTACTGAAATGTCTACCTTTCACATCTTGATTTTCAGAAGTCTTTTTGGTATCGATCATATATTGCTTTAGGTGTTGAAAGTACATTTTCTGAACTGTCGTTGTCTGTTAACATTTGTCAGTGGTATGTTTTTTTAGCAGAAATTCTGAATTTTATTTAATCAAATACACCAACTTTCCACATTATAATCGCTGCTTTCAGGTTACCCGCATCTCCTTTGACATCCAAATCTATGCTTTAGTCGTCCTTTTAGTACTATTAATTTGGAGGGACTTCGGGGAAAACTCCCGGAAGAGATTAGACAAAAATGAAAGATAAACATTATTTACCTGTAAAATTTTAAAAAATTAATAAAACATTTAGAAGCATGAGAAAAACAAATGGAGTTCCTATTATCTAGGGATCAGAGCCAAAGCGATTGTTAGGGGAAAATTTACACTCTGAAATGCATTTACAAAGGGAAAAATAGTACGTGAATAAGGCTTGTTAACTTATTAAGTTAGAAAAAAACAAACATGCAAACAACAAGATAAACACAACACAAAGTGATTAAGAGTAAGGAAATAGTGAAGACAACAGCAAAAATGAAAGAGCCAAAACAGAGTTGACCAGTAACCCTGACGTTAGATCTCTGCGAACAAAGCCTGTGGCAAATATGATAAAGGAGAAAGAAAAGTTATAAACTACATGAAGAAGTAAATACACATATAAATATAAATAAATACATAGTTTATATATGTCTGTGTTCAAAAGAAATAAAAACTTAAGGGTTTACTAGGATATAATAAATGACCCCAGTAAATATAATACTTAGATGCATTGGTCAACCTTTTAGGAAAATACTCATTATTGTAACTGTTCCAAGGAAAATTTTTTTTAAAAAGTGACACTAGTGACCTTAAGAAGAATTGAAACAGTAAAGATCTAGTCACCAATTTTTAAATACCACTGGGCTAAAATAATTGTATGTTTTACCAAGAATCTAAAGGCCAGCTGAATCTCATCATGCAACTGAATCTTTCTAGAGAATAAAAAAGGAAGTTACTCAATTAGTTCAAAGAAACAAATATGACCATAATCCAAAGGTAGCAAAAGGGACAACTAAAGTATGGGCCAATCTCAGTTATAAGGGCAAGTATAAAAATCCCGAATGTGGTTATTAGGAAAATAGAATCTAACAGCGCTTTAATAGAATTTTACAACCATGTTAGGTTTATCTCAGAAATGCTAGGATTGTTTCATATTTTTTGTGTGTCAACAAAATTCATTCACTACAATAGCACATTAAAGGAGAACACTATGCATTTATATCATTACATGTAACAAAAGCACTTCATACATGAATGCCTATTCATGATAAAATATTCTGTAATTTTATTTTGGGACAGAAGATGACTTTCTTCATCCAGAAAGGGCCTTTGACTAGAAGCTTACAGCAAACATCATACATCAGTGAGCCATTAGAAGTCCAATGACGCCCAGGGGAGGGATGAGGGTCCCTGCCCTTATGAATTCAGCGTGGTACTGGAGGGCCTAGCCACGTTCTAGAAGGCAATGAAATGGAATGCGGCGTAAATATTCAAGAAAAAGGGCCACATTTTCTTTTTACGCCATAGTGGATGCTGTGGTGGGTCACCCAGTCCTTCCTCTTTCATGGCTGATGGACTCTCGCAGCTGCTATGATGGTGGATGGACAACAGCGAGCCCTTGGCTGAAGAGAGTGACCTTCCTCAAGGTCACACTCTGTCTCTGGGTGCCACGCCCGTGCAAAGGCGGAGCGGGTGAGCATGGAAAGGCTTCCTCCTCTCACCTCCGCCCTGCCCCTCCACGGAGCCACCCTGGCTCTGCCACTCGCTGGGGGAGCCCTGAAGCCTTTCGCTGTGACAGTGTTTTAGCCCAGCCTCGTCCTCTGCCCAGTCTCACTACCTTCCCGCCCCAGCAGGGGTTCATCTTCTCAGTGAACTTTCCTAGGGAGCTGGACCTGAAACCCACACTGAGGATGCCATGACCTAACAATCTAATGCCTCCCAAACCAACAACCAAAATATTAGGACCAATGAAAAGGTCTATGGAAATAACCAGTAGACCAATAGAAGATCAGTGTCAGACCTCAGTAGCTTTCCTGTAGTCAGCAAAAACAATGAGAAAGTAACCAATAACAGTTCTCACAGTAGCAGGAAAACCGTAAAGCAATCACAGAGGTGGAAGCCCTCTGTTCTGTTATGACTGAGACCGAGAATTAGTCGGTTGATGGTAAAAAGCTTCTTTTAAAAAATATATTATTTAAGTATATCTAACATATATATATGTTTAATCCTTTGACATTTATATCAATTTTTGGCACCTATGTTTTTTGAGAGTATTTTCGTACCTATTTTTTGGTAGGTTTTTCCCCTTATAATGTGGTTGTATAATTTTACTGGCAGTAGAAGGCTAGCTTCACCAAATGTGTTGGCAAATGTTCTCTGCTGGACTACTTTTTCAAGGATTTTGAGTAGAGTTGGGATTGTTTTGCTCTCAAGGATTTGGTGATAAAAAGTTTCTTCAGGCCTGGAAAAATTAAAGAAAAAGAGAAATGTAAACTACAATATCGTTGTGACCTTTCAGCCTATACATTTACGTCGATTCACCAATACTTCTCTGTAGAGCGGAGATTTCCGTCATGTCTTCTGCGAGGTCGCTGATTGGAGTTCCTCACTGGCTGCTTGCATAAGCCATCCCGTCAGTGCAGCATGGCAGGTATCCAGGTTGGTCTCCTTTGAAGGGAAAGCACTAGTGAAGAGTATTGATGAAGCGATATTTAACCAATTCCTCGCTTTCATCCAATTTTAGCAACTTCCCTTCATAGCATCTTTCCAAAGCACCAGTTGCGGACTGGTGGGAACAGCAGTACTATCTTTTCACATGCCTTTGGTTTCTGTAACATTTAATTAAGTTGCGTATTACTGTCAACCAGTGCAGATGTCATGAAAGGGTGTGGAAGCTTTCAACTCAGTGGACGAGAGCAGGAGTACGTGGTGTTCTGGAAATGTTCTTGCCGGGTGAATTCAGCATGAGGGAGTGTCAATGAGTGTATTTCCAGTAATTTGGTTATGGGGAGTTTGACTCAATATTGTAAAGATGTCAATCCTTCCGAAATTAGCTTATAAGTCATGTGATTGACAGAGTTGTCATGGACCATCATAAAGTGACTCTCAAATTCATATGTAAGAATTTTTACAAAGATGAAATCGATAGCAAAGGAAGAGAATGGGCCCTACCAGTTATCAAAACAGACTATGAGTTTATAGCGTTGGTGTGGGTCAGTGTGAGAGAAATAGAGCAGAATAAAAAATAAAGAAACTGGAATAAAGAAACAAATTCACACA
>PVKM010024694.1:0-20394 GCA_004027735.1 Carollia perspicillata
CTTGTCTTGTCTGGGCTACTGGAAGCCCAGGACCAACTGGTGTTCCTCCTCTGCCAGGTACCTAACCCAGCAAGGCCCAGCTGCAATATCCTCATTGTCCTCTTCAAAATATTAAACACAAAACTAAAAGTCAGACAAACAGAAACTTATTTTCTACATATTCAGGGTTTCTGAAAGATAAAAGACATTGTATTTATATGCAGGGTCTGGTTTTTATTTAAGTGAAATATGTAGTAAACAGATGGGCATGAGCAGAATGGGAACGATGGGTCAGGTGCAGGGTGTCACCCGGCAAAAGACAAAACTGCCAGTCCTTGCCCAACCACTCTCTTGAGCATTAACCTCTGGAGATAACATCTAGGCCTCAGCTATATTTCAGCTCCAGACCCAGAGAAGCAGCAAAACCAGGCAGAGTGACTCCATAGCTGACATCAGAACCAGCTGCAATGACTAATGACCCCCTCCCCTGTAACTGACCAACCAGTGGAGGCCCTGAGGAGACACACTGGGGAAAGCTGATGGATATTCTAAAGGACCTCCCCTCAGACCTCAGATAAAAGCCTCACCATGGAGGACCCAGCGTAGTTTTCTGTATGGAGCATGTCAGCATCTTTTCCCAGTGTATGTGCGCTCTCTCTCTCTCTCCCTCTCTCTCTCCCCTTCTCTTTCTTTCTCTCTTTCTCTCTCCATCTCTGTCTTTCTCTTTACTACCAAATCCTTCCTGCCAAGCAGGCCTGAACCTCTCCTCCCTCTTCCTCTTTCTCCCTCTTTCTCCTTAGCTCCAAAGGCCCTTCTTTTGCTGGAACTTGTTTCCTGAGCCCATTTCTCCTACACTTCACTTCTACCACTGTGGCTTTCTAAATAAATGTTCTCTTAAATAATTTGAGTCGACTCTGAATTATTCTTTTAGCTAAAACTCAAGAAGTGAGGTTAACACCTGGTACCATTTTCCCTCAGCTAACAAAGTATGCTGGTTTTAACGCTAAAAAGCAATGTATCTCTTTGAACTTTCTGTCTTTCACCTTTGAATTCTTCAGTTTGTTCCCAAAGTGAAGAACTGAATAATCATGCCTGGATCAATGTCAGAGTCACTACAGGCTAAGCCCTCTTTCGGGGTTTTAGTGGCAGCTTCTTATTCACTCCCAATTATTAATAGGAATCCTCCATCCTTTGCTGGTGCTGTATCTTTGCAGGCAGCCTGCAAAAGAGTCATCTTGAGAGAAGGAGGGTTTCACAGCCTCTTTGTGTCAAATCGGAAATGTGAGTTTCTCCACATACTTTTTCTAGGACCAACTTCCATGCTGTTATGGTCAGTAACTATTTTCAAAGTGATTACTTCTCCCTGGTAAAATCGTCTCATGTTGTAGCTATGCCTCAGCCATGATGGGTACCAAGGGCTGGACTGTCGCTTGCAGGTGGATTTCCAAGAAGGGTCCCATTCCTTTCATGTGCTATCAAGGGTAAAACCCTGTACCCAGATTATTTCGAGAAGCACCTATGAATTCTGTCCATACATCTGCAAGGAATTAATGTTTTTGATATGAACTCATGAGGATTACCTGCATCTTCCAATGTGTGCCTATAAAAAGTGGCAGAAGTGATCCCTCATCAACGGTGGTTTTCTAGAGAAAGAGGAGCTTTACCTGTATGAGGCTGTGTCTCCAAGGCAACACATAAACAGAAAATTGAGAAGAATCATGTCAGTACTTGTTAGGGTAACTTTTTTAAAAAAACAGTTTGTCAATATTTTGTAGTTTAAAATATATTTTGTCTTGGATTCCAAACTATTAAGGTATTGACATGATTATTTCAGAAGCAGATATACAGGGAAAGTAAGAGAACCAGATTAAAGATCGGGACACAGAATGATGACTTTCCAACTTCTGTAGAAAAGTCAGGTCTGAACTTGCCCACTTACATTCAAGCTACATTCTACCTGTCCCTGGAGGCAGGAGTTTCACTGGCTCTGTCAAAGCCCCCGTTCCGCCCATCTTCCAGTTTCTTTCTCTGACTTGTTTTTGTTGTTTGCCCATGTTAACTGCTGTCTCTTTTTCACAGATCTGGCTGTGTTGCACCTTCTGAGGTAGCTGATGGGTGGCCTCTCTGTCAATTGACAAGGTGGCCAGCTCCACAGAGCGAAGTGCTAATTGAAAGGCACCGTCATCACCCAGGGCTCTAGGTTGCCGCCTCTGGATGGCTGATACTTCTGACAATATTATCAGCCAAGGCTGCAAGCCCAGGTTGGAGAACTGGGGACATGCAAACCCCTATCTTCACATTGGCAAGGGGGTCTGGCATTCATTGCAAATCCAGGAGGTTGGCACATGCCCAAGGCCACAAAAAATCTGGCATTTTCACTTGTGATCCAATTCTGATAGCTTCCTGGGTCGAGGAAAACACTTTGATTGTAACCTGTATCTTTCTGCTGAATCATTTACTGAGGGGACTGTGTTTGTCTGCTTAGATAATTTAGGGGAAAGTTAAAAGAAGTTTTCTGTGCATTATTCATAGGCTCCTCACTCTTGTCTGGCCTGTAAAAGAACATCTTTTTAAGGTCCTGAAAGGAAAAGATTTAAGGTAGGCCCCCTACCCAAAGAGGGTAGATGCCAGCCAAGCAAAGGGCAGGTCAGAGGAGTCGCTGGAGATAATGGAATTTCAAAAAACATTGTAAAGGAGCTGTCAGGCCCAGACATGCTGAGAAGGAATGAGCTGCAGCTCCCAACAATTTGATGTCCAGGAGTAATGGAATGATGAGTCTATTCCACACAATGGACCTGTCAAGAAAAATAGTGTCACTTCAGAGGAACCTTGGAAAGCTCTCCTTAGTGGCCTTCAAAGTATCCATTTCCAGGTGCTAAGTGGTAATTAAAGTTAGCAAGTTAGAGTAGCATTTGGTGAAATTAGATCATGTCAAAGACCACAGAAGGCTCAGGATCAGTGTTCACTCCCATGGATGGAACATTCCAGCCGAGCTGGTGTTTACAGTACTGGAGAACTCTTTTAGGTTGGAAAAGGGAATGCATCCTTTTATTTCATCAAAATGTTCTGTTCTTATGTGTTGAAAAACTCTCCTTTGAAGGAAGGGTAACCTTTATTTATCTTTCAAACTCAGAGAAATAGTTCATTGTTATAAAGTATTATTACCTCATTGTCTTTTTTTTTTCCTTAGAGCTCAGTTGCAGAATTTTTTTCTCCAGATGAATTAATGTTTGTTTTATTTGATAAAGTTACATAGCTTACATTAATTCATAGTATTTCTCTTTTTTTTCTGCCATGGTTTCTATGAAGCTAATAACTGTTACATATAAGCACCATTGGAATAGTGTAATTATTCCAATAATCAATATGTAATTATATCTCATCCACTTTTTTGAGTTTCACTCTATTTTTCTTATCTTAATCATTTTGCTATATCTGTGTGCATTTATTCTGAATATTTGTTTCAGAAAATAATTGAAAATAGGTGACCTAAATGAATCAATAAATAAAATAATTAGATAGTAAGAAACCAATACAAATTAAACTTTGGCAAGAAAGTGGGTTAGGCTAGGTCCTGCCCATGAAGCTCTGCTAATGGAAAAATGGATCCCAGGGGCTAGTGGACCAGGATGGGTGTTGACGGGAAGGTTGTTTGTTTTATCTGAGTCAGAGAGATGAAAGCCAGAGGCAGGAGGAGAGCCGAGGTCACAGACTAAGAGAAGGTGGATCATGCATCAAATTGGAATGACAAGAAAAGACATAAACAGAGATTAGACCAAGAGAGCAGTAGCACAGCAGGTTGGAAAAATGGAATAAGAAGCCAGGTGCAGGCTAAGTGACATTTGACAGTTTGAGAACTAAATCTTCCAATGTTAGGCATTCAGTTGGGTATTTCTTTTCTATAAACCAGGACAGATACCATCTGCATAATATCCTTATGCTGGCTGGTCAGAGGATGGGGTTGACTGGAGGGATAAATAAGGGGCTTGAGTGCCTGCACGTGCCTCCGTCCTGTGAGCATACAGACTGCGTGGACCAGGCAGGGCACACTCCATCCACTGGAGCTGCCAGTTAGCTCCAGCTTGCTGGTGCCATAGAAATAGGATGCTCAGAATTGACAGGAATATAATTTTCATAGGAATGCTTTAAATTATTATTACACGTTGCCTTGAATTTATGAAACCGTGCAGGCAAAAATAAATAAATAAATAAAACCTGTCTGTGGACTACACATGGCCCTGGGCCACCCATTTGCATCTCTAAATTACAGAGCTGTGTTTTCGAGTTGGAAGAAGCCAAATTTCACTCTGGTCTCTGCCACTTGCTGGCTATTTGACCTTGGAGAGAGCCATGGGGACCCACAGCCACCTTGAAATCCTCTTTATCTGTATCTGCTTCTTGGTTTTCTATCAGTACCGCTAGATGCTTTTCCATGTGTTTATGTCCTATTTGCCCATGTGTATTTTCAGGCCTAGGAGGTCGAGTACTATGGTTTATATTCGTTTGAGGCTCTCTTTCACACAACACTCTAACTAACATAGAAGAAAAGCTTAACGAATACACTTTTTTTTTTTTGCTTAATGGGTATCTGTTTGAATTGCCAAAGAGCATGGAGCGGTTCATTTTAATATCTTTGTAACTTATCCTCTCCCACTCTAGCACCAAAATTCAGAATTTTGAACAAGTGGTTTTGTAATTTTTCTCATTTTTAATGTCTTATGTTCTAATTAGGTTATTTTCTTAAATAACCTCAACCTATGCATGCTGATATTTTTATAGTAATAGCAAATAAAATACCAAATTGTAGAATTCTACCTTATTTTTAAATAAAAATAAGTGGATATTACCTAATGCACTGTGATATTCAAGGATGATAGAGCTGTTATATCTCTCTGAAGATATGAAAACAAAATCTTAAGACAAAGAATTTTCATATGGGAAGTTTTTTAGGTACATACACAGCTTCTTATTTTTCTCCTAATTCAGAATGTTGGATTTCTCCTGCTTTCATCTGTTATGTATGGTGATAAAAGAAATTACAAAAGTTCTGATGTTCTGATAAGCTATGTCCTAAATACAGATACAACATAGTATTTCATTGCTGATTCAAACATCAATGTGGACATCCCTAAAACATTTTTCCTTAGGGTGACAAGTTGTTCATTTATTCATTTAATTTCTCTGCAGCTGCTACCACCACTGCTTCTCTTCATTCTAAAACTGTCTGTAGCAGTTTGGAAAGGCACATTTATGTCACAGCAATAATGACAACACCATCTAAGTGGATACCAACAACAAAAGTTTATCTTTCATTCCTGCTTTGTGTTCTTTGGGGGTTGACTAAAGATCTCCCTGTTACCTTTACAGTAAATCTTTCCTTATCATCCTTGTTGATAGGCTTTTCAAACTTTAAGTGAAATGATGTATGGTGAAACGAATTTTACCATAGGTTAATCGTTACCATAGGTTAAGAGTTACCATAGGTTAAGAGTTAATTTGCTATGGGATCTCATTAGTATTAAAATTACATTAAATGAAACAATGATATTTGACGACCTGCTGTACTCTGGGATCTGCATGGGAGAAGTAAGTGGCCCTTACATGGAAAATTGCTTGGCAAAAGGAAGACATAGACATGGCAAGCTATGGGCTGGTTCTTAAAACTTTTGCTCAGAAATGAGTGCTTCTAACTTTCTATTCATATTTCCTTTGCAAAAGCACACAAGGACAGAGAAGTATTATTCTCCCATGGTGAGGTCTACTACAAGGAGGCCCTGTGGACAGTGTAACCAAATGCAGGTGGAGCTGCTGGCCATTACGAAAGCTGATGCTTGAGAGGCAGGTGCTGATGTAAAAGAAAGTGGTTTATTTGCAGATCCTGGCCATCTGGAAGATGGGGAACTCACATCTCAAAGCCCATCTCCTGGGAGAGGAGTGACTCAAGTCTCAAAGCCCATATTCTGGAAGATGGTGGACTCATATCACAAAACCCATTGCCACCTCTCAGTGCAGGCAGAGGTGTTTATAAGGAGGGAAAGGGGAACAGAACAGATCAAGGGAGGGGGTTGCAAAGTTCTCTACATGCAGACGAGCACAGTGCACTCCAATAAGGCAAGTAGATGATCCGGTGTGCATCATCCTGGTTTAGTCATTCTGGCTTTACATCACCCTGGCTCCATGGTTGAACGTCAGCAAATCTCCCAGAGCTGGAATGCTTGAAGGCTGGGGTCTGTATCTCTTGAAGTTAGTTCCTAAGATTCTTATGCAAAAAATGCTGTTCATATATAAGCCACATATTAGTCAGAGTCAGCACTTAAAGAAAAAATGTCAAACGAATGGTGGGATGCATTATAATTTACCACCATTACAATTTCCCACTGTTTTTAAGAGGGTCACCAGAATTTTTGTCAAACAGTAATACAATCAGCTACACTGCCCTTTGCGCTTTGTGAGGCTTCCTTCATTCTAACCCATCATTCATAAACACACTGGTCTAAATTGTCAGGCATCCATAAGGTATGCCCAACTCTCTTTTTGATAGGATTTTCCCCAAAATAGCAATGTATATTATTGGGAAGACAGAGTGTGGTATAAGTGGAAGCAGTCTGGCTTCCTCACCCAGGTGTCTGAGTAACTATGGGGAGCAGTGTTCCCATAGCCTTGGAAGGGCCTGATAACTACTGTTCTCATAGCCTTGAGACTAGGTCCGATAAACTGTTCCCATAACATGAAGTGGGCTCGCATGTGCATGTTATGTTATGTAATGTTCTGGCATCTTTCTGACTTTATTCCCCTCTAGTACTTAAACAGGTAGGGACTCCCTGCTGGGGGCGATGATGACAGACACGCAAGGGGACAGGTTCCACAATGGGCGCCATGCTGGGGAGCAGGGGCCATGACATGAGACATGCAGATAGACATGCAGCTTGCATCATGCATGGCTTGCCCATGCATGAATAAAGGTATGCCAGACATCCCAATGGCTCTGTGAACATTTTTTTGTCTGCACGAATATGTGAACCTGCCTGGCCTTGAAGGGTGGCAACACACAGAGTGATCTTAAATATTTAGAGAGCACATTAGCAATTGTTATTAAAGTTTCAGATATGCTATTATACTTTGAAGTGTATATTCTAGAAAAATTTATGCTCATGTACAGAAGACATGAATAAGGGTATTTACTCCACAACACTGAAAATAGATAAAATATTGGTAACATATTCATATAATGGAGTTAAAATAAATGTACAACAAAATGAGGAAACTAGATATGGTGCATTCTTACAACAAAGTTATAATGGGTTCACAGTAATTGAAATGTATAAAATTAATTCATATCAGCATGAATCAATGTCAAAACATACTATTGAACGCCAGACAGTAAGATGTAAAATTATATAATACACTACAATATTATATATATGGGCATTTAAAAAACAACACTATCTAATCTATGTGTGTATGTATGTTATGTGTGTATGTGTATAAGGAGGATGGAAAAAACAGACATCAAATTCCTATGCTGTTTGTCTCTGAGGAGTTAGAGAATGGGAGTTGAGATGCAAAAGGGAAGTTTACATTATCAAATACTTTCATACTTTCTTTTAAAAAAATTAAAAAGAAAAATGTTGGCATTTGTTGATTCTGAATGCTGGCTGTACAGGCACTTGCTTTGTTATCTTCTGTACTCTCCTGTAGTTTTTTAAAACATAAAAACCAAGTTATTATATTTGTAGTTACTCCATATGTTTTTGTAATAGTATTTCTCTTATGTATGTATTCCACTACCTGAAAATTTTTCAAAGTAGACAGCTATGTTTTTCTCCACGGATTTCAACTTTTCATCTGGGTATCATCAGTGAACTCACTCGTATTCATTATCCGGAGTGTATCACCTGCCTTCTTTCACACTGCCTGAAACTTTAGCACTTCAATCTGCAGTCAGGGCTGGCAAACACTCAGTGTTACCTCATCTCATCATGCACAGTCACCGTATTTCATTCTCAAATTGCACAGTGTTTACCCCCAAGTATACAGCTACTCTAAGAGACTGAAGTGAGATACATCAAGAGTTGTCAGATATATTTATCCATGGCCCTAGTGAAGAAATGATTTCATTCCTTTTATACCCATCACACTTCCAAACATATAAATTATGCCACTCTCCTGACCTCCCCACCAAGTATACAGTGTAGGAAGATTCTGGGATTCAAGCCAAAAAATCACCCCCATACTTTAGACAAATTTGACTTCTCAGTATGTTTTTAGAGGTAACCTATAAGAACTAAGAGGATAAGAACTAAGGCTTATGTGCTACTCAGCACTTTAATAAAAAATCTTCATTTTTTTCTACATTGAGGTTTGTCAACAATACTCTGATAAATCTCTGGGCTTTTCTTTCCACTCCTTGGCTGCTCTTTCTTTGGCAGTACAAAATGAGTGTGTCACCTGATGATCGGCTTTCCTTAGCCTAACAGATGACTCTTAGCAGCACTCCAACCATTAAAGTCAGCTTCTAAACCTTTGGCTATGACATTGCTATTGAAACTCCTGCAGGTCACTAGTAACTTAAGACTCATAGCAAGAAAGCCAGAGGGGAAAAAGATATAATAAAGATGATTCCTTTACATATTGGCTAGCTATGGAGGGAACAAAAAATTAGAAATGTGAACTATTGGCTGCTTCAAAATCATTTTTGCTATCTTTACCTTTCCTATCAACCCGCCAAACTGTCTGCACTAGCCAAACTTTCACTCAACACAGTCCACATCTTGGACAATCAAAAATTCCCCATGAATCTCTGAAACTCTAGAAGTAGCCACAGCTTTGTCCTCACTCTTCTGGATTATGCCATCAACCCCATGGCGCCAAGCATCCTGTTCAGTCTCCTGACTTGAGCCAAGCTGTCTCTCTAGAACTTTACATTTTGATATCTGCTGAAAACATCATCAGAGTGTCCCTTAGACACCACAAATCCAAGACAGCCCAAATCTCACTTCATCAACTTCCACCCCAACCAACAAAAGGCAAAGCAAAATGAACAAGACTACCTATGGTTTGGACTCTGCTTCTGGGGTGACAACTATCATTATGACAATTTTTTTCCTCCCTAACACCTACTTTTAAGCAAGCACGTGATCATTTTACTTCCTAAAGGAATGAAGCATGTTTCATTCCTATGTACTTTAGGCCCTCATCATCTTTTCTCTTATAAAAGAGTCTCTAACTATCCCTCCCCAACTCAATACCCACCTACAATCCATAATTTTATTACCATAGTAATTTAACTAAAATGCAAATCTGTTCACTATGAGTTTCTTTCTCTGGACCCCCACTTGTCCGGGGGTGAAAAGTGTGTGGTTGTTAACATGTCATGAAAATTCCTCCATGTTTACCCTGTTTTTAGATCTCACCTCCTTTACAAAGTTGCTCTAACTCCCAAGCTGGGCATGGATGCCTTATTTTGTTTTTGCTTTTTTTCCCCTTCCCATAATAACACTCTCTTTTTAAATTTCCTTTCAAGATGAAACTTCTCAAACAATTTCTCTTTCATGTTGCTAAATCTAATGGTTAGTGTCATTTCTCTATTCAAAGTAAATTCTCAGCAACCTTTAATAAGGTGACCTACTCCCCTATTCTTGAAAGAGTTTTTGTCTTTGCTTTCATGCAAGCCCCTGATCCAACGTTTTCCTGTTACCTATATCACATTAATTCCCTGTCTAGTTGGTCAGCTCATGATTCTTGCCTCAAACACCAAATGTGGAGAAGTGTGCCATGATTAAACCATAGTCCCTTTGTTTTATTTATATTCACTCTTGTTAGAGGCTCTCATACTCTTCATTGGGTTTACAGAAGGTTATAGATCGTTGTGTTGCAACTGCTTAGACTGTACAGGTTCACAGGATTTGGGTAGATGGAAGAATATTCACAGAGTCATTGGGATGTCTGACATGCCTTTATTCAAGGGTGGGCAATCCATGCATGCTATAAGCTGTATGTCCCCTCTGCGTGTTGCTGCATGTCTCTGCATGTCTCCTGCCCCGCAGTGGGAAGGCCCTAACCCCCTTAAATACTAAATACAGACAAAGCTGGCAGGGTGTGGGACACATTGTATAACAGAGTGTGATTCTGCACATGTGAGCCCACTTAAGGCTATGGGAACAGTTTGTCAGACCCATTCTCAAGGCTATGGGAGACTGCTTCCCTTAGTTGCCCAGACATCTGGGTGAGGAGGCCAGACTGCCTCTTTTTACCCTACAATCATCATCCAAGACCTTTCCATGAGCTAGCTAGCTCTGTTCTGTTTGACATTCCTATGAGTGTGATAGTCTTATGTGTCAACCTGGCCACACTATAATACTCAGTTATTTAATCAAACATTAACATAGGTATTGCTGTGAAGGGTTTTGTAGATGTAGTTAACATCTACAATCATTTCACTTTAAGTAAAGCTGATTGCGCTCAGTAATGTAAGTGGATCTTACCTATCAGTTGAAAGTCTTAAGAGCAAAAACAGAAGTTTATAGGAGGGAAAAAAATTCTTCCTCAAGATGGTACCATAGGACTTCTGGAAAACATGGAGGCACAGGTAGATACACTGTGCCTCCTCACACAATCAAAAGAAGGACAACAACAAATTTAAAAACCAAAAGCAACCAGAACTGACAGAGAATCAAACTGTATGAAAGTCCGACGACCAAGGAATTAAATAAGAAATATTTGTCCAGACCAGTAGGAGGGGCAGAAAAGGGCAGTCAGGGATAAAGGACTCATGGCAAGGCAGTGGCAGGCGAGGTGGTGGCTGGTGGAGTGGGCAGTCCCACATTTGCATGTGGATAAACCTAGAGGAACAACTGGGGAATGAGACAGACCCACAACCCAGTGTTCCAGTGTGGGAAAATAAACCCTCAAAACCTCTGACTAAAAAAACCTGTGGGAGTTGAGGAGGTGGAAGAAATGCCTAGCCTCATAGAAGAGTTTGTTGGAAAGACCCACAGGTCCTAGAACATGTACAAAACCACCTATCTGAAAATCAGTGGTAGAAGGGCCCAATTTGCTTGTGGGTAGCAGAGGAAGTGACTGAAGCTGGTAGAGAGCTGAACAAGCGGCAATGTTACTTCTTGGACCCCTCCACCACACATAACACCACAGCGCAGCGACCTGGGTTGTCCTTCCCTGATGAATACTAAGACTCCATCCCTTACTATGCCTAACTTGTGTGCTGAGATTTAAAAAATGGCCCAAATGAAAGAACACATCAAAGCTCCAGATAAAATACAACTAAGCAATGAAGAGATAGCCAAACTATCAGATGCACAGTTCAAAACACTGGTAATCAGGAGGCACACAAAAATGGTTGAGTGTGGCCACAAAATAGAGGAAAAAGGCTATTAAAAGTGAAGTAAAGAAAATGTACAGGCTATTAAAAGTGAAGTAAAGAAAATGTACAGGGAACCAAGAGTGAAGGGAAGGAAACTGGGACTCAAATCAATGGAGTGGACCAGAAAGAAGAAATAAACATTCAACCAGAACAGAATGAAAAAACGAGAATTCAAAAAATTAAGGAGAGGCTTAGGAACCTCCGGGACAACTTTAAATATTCAAACATCGAAATCATAGGGGTGTTGGAAGGAAAAGAGGAAGAGCAAGAAAGGGAAAACTTATTTGAAAACAGTGAAGGAGAGTTTCCCCAATCTGGCAAAAGAAATAGACTTCCAGGAAATCCAGGAAGCTCAGAGAGTCCCAAGGAAGTTGGACCCAAAGAAGCACACACCAAGACACATCATAACTTCATTACCCAAGAGTAAAGAGGAGGGGAGAATCTTAAAAGCAGCAAGAGAAAAGAAGACAGTCACCTACAAGGGAGTTCCCCTAAAACTATCAGCTGATTTCTCAAAAGAAACCTTACGGGCAAGAAGGGGCTGTAAAGAAGTATTCAAAATCTTGAAAGGCAAGGACCTACATCAAAGATGACTATCCAGCAAAGCTATCATTTATAATGGGAGGGCAGATAAAGTGCTTCTCAGATAAGGTCAAGTTCAAGGAGTTCATCATCATCAAGCCCTTATTATTTGAAATATTAAAGGAACTTATCTGAAAAAAGAAAAAGAAGATCAAAAACATGAACAGCAAAATGACAACAAACTCACAACTATCAACAGTCAAGCCTAAAAAAACAAAAACAAAAACAAACTAAGCCAACACGTAGAACAGGAACAGAATCACAGAAATGGAGATCACATGGAGGGTTATCAGTGGGGAGGTGAAGGGGGAAGAATGGGAATGTACAGGGAATAAGTAGCATAAATAGTAGATAGAAAATAGACAGGGGGAGGATAAGAATAGTATAGAAAATGTAGAAGCCAAAGAACTTATATATATGACCCATGGACGTGAACTAAAGTGGTGGGATTGGGGTGGGGGACGTGCAGGGCAGAGGGGAATAAAGAGGATAAATGGGACAACTGTAATAGCATGATCAATAAAATATGTATTTTTAAAAAGATGGTACCATAGAAATCTTGCCTGACTTTCTAGTCTGCCAAACTGCAATATTGATTCCTACTGGAGTTTCTAGCCTGTTGACCTCCGATTTCATTCCTTAAAACATTATCCATCTATCTACTAATTTTCTTTCTATCATCTATCTATCTATCTATCTATCTATCTATCTATCTATCTATCTATCTATCATCTATCTATTCATCTATCTCTTTCTACTTCTGTTCTTTGGAGAATCCTGATGTATAAATGACTATCTTACAGCTATCTCAAACTCAACATACCTTAAACACTCACAGCATGATACACTCCCCTTCCCATGTCTCTAGGGAAAATCGCCCCACCAAAGAAGGAATCTTCTTTTTTACCTTCTCCCTGCTCTCTATGCCTGTGTCCTAATTTGCCTGGGACAGTCGCTTAAGTTTGTTGATCCGGGGTATTTACTTTGAGCATACCCTCTCATTCTCAAAAGTGTTAGTGTGTGAATAATAAGTTACATACTCAATTCCATCATATTCTTGGATTCTCCACCTACATTAAATCCCCAAATTATCTACCTTTCTTCCTCTCCTCTGCTACCACCCTAGTACATGGATGATTCTCTCCTGCCAGGCTCCTGAGGCAGACTCCTCAGGACTCTCTCTTCCTTTAGTCTTGCCCCCCAGTAATCCATTCTCCACTCAGTGGTTTGCCACAATGACCTCCGAAAATGCAGAGTGTGTAATTTCACTGATTACTTTTAAAAATTTTCCAGCAGTCTCCCATTTACTTAGAAAAAAAAATGTAATCTGAAGTTCTTGTCCTGCAAGGCCTTCCCTGATCTTCATCTGACCCCCTCTTGGTCCTCACCTTCTTTCACTCTTCTCTCAATCACTAGGCTCCAATCACATCATGTTTTTTGATCTGGCCAAGATCATTTCCAGTTTAGGGCTGTGTTCTTGCTTTGATCTCTGCCTAGAGCACTCTTCCTCTAGACCTTCAATTGGCTGATTCCTTCTTGTCTATTTCAGGGACCACTTCCCTAGAAGAGCTTCTGTTCAAGGCACTGTTTGTGGGCTACTCCTCCTCTCCAATATCTGTTTCTTGTCTCAACTATAGGAATTGGGGAAGCAATCTTCTTGCTCTCCTGGCCTCATCTGCATCTGGGGATGGCCATGTGATGTTACTGTGATCGTGAGACACAAATGAAAACTTGTAGGGTTTTCCCTGAGAAGCAGATATCAGGCATATTGTTCCTGTCCCTTCCTTTCTGCCTAAAACAT
This sequence comes from Carollia perspicillata, assembly GCA_004027735.1. NCBI lineage: Eukaryota > Metazoa > Chordata > Mammalia > Chiroptera > Phyllostomidae > Carollia > Carollia perspicillata. Next base: position 13,743 of record PVKM010024694.1, read on the forward strand.
TGGCAGCCTGTCACCTATCAGTCAGTTCTACTTAAATGTGTATTGAATTATTGAATTAATTAATTAATTAACTAATCAATTAATCAATTAATTAATTAAATTGGTGGAAGAACATTGTCTTTTACATATTAATTGGCCCATGCTCTCCCTGGGCAGAGAAAAACTGGTAAAAACAAACAAAATAAGACAAACATTTAAAAAACTTACTGGTGTTTATGGTTAGCTCCTTCAGAGGCAATAGTTATTTCCTTTTAGAAATAATGATACACTATCTTCTCTCTTTCCCCAAGCCACTTCCCCTGATACCTTATGTATATGGATCCTATATTCATCTTGAGTATATATGGGATCGCACAAGTCTTGGGCACCATTTTCCACCTAAGTATTCCACAACAGCACCCTATTCTAGAACCTCAAAATCTAACCTGGGCCAGCATTCCCACTCACAGATTTAATTACAGCATATGAACAACCAGAGAATGTCCTTCTCCTGATCTGATTGGATCATCTTAAACCCTGGGGCCTTCACAGATGGAGGCTTAAACTGCCTCATTAGAGATAATTATAATGCTCTCTGTCTCTTAGATTCTCACACCATTTTAAAAACTTGCTAAATTGTGTTTAGAATTTTTTTTTAAGGAAGCAGAGAATGTTTTCTCCCTAAAATGTCCTGTTAATTAGGGCTGAAATGGCAACTCACCTTTAGTGCACTCCTGGAGAGCCAGGACTGGGTGTTATGATGATTAGGATCTACAGGTCTCCATGGTTATTCCATGAAGCAGAGAGAGCAGATGAGATTTGGAATTTTATATGTTCTTTTCTCTCTGGATTCTCAACTTAAAAAAATTATGTCATCTAAAGTTATAAACTATAGACACCTATATTTTGAATGAGAAACTATATTAAGACAATTACCCCAACCCTATAGGATGAACATACTGAAAGCTATCTTAGCTACTTACATAAACTTGCTTTTGAGCCTTGAACTTGTTAAAGCTTTGCTCTGCTTAGATGCTAGTGGCCAGTGAGAATTTCAAAGCTGAACTTAATTATGAGGGCAGATTCAATGATGGTCTTTGTGGCATAATTTGTAGAACACTTTTTCAACTTCCTGCTGTAAAACCTGTCATTTCCCCACAAGGTTTCACATCATTGGACTAAAACATCAATTTCCCGAAATTTTAATCTAAAGGAATATCAGATGATTTCCTGTACAATAAGTAGCTAAAGTTAGAGAATTGGAAACTTACACATGAAATACTTGTTGACTTTAATAAAATCAAGTTGTAGAGATTTGTTTCCTTTTCTTATTTTTTTGGAGCAAACTTGTTCAAGGAGCACTTCTGTGATAAGCATTAAGATCTAAATCAACATCAGGGAGATTTTTGTTTGTTTTCATTGTGCTTGCTGCTGCTGCTGCCACTGTCATAATGGTTGTCAGAGTTATTCAGGAATAGTTTTGAAGAAGCAGGCACTTCCAGGAAGGGGCGGCCTATGTCATGGGTTGAATTGTGTCCTCTACAAGGAAATACCTAAGTCCCACCCCCTGTACCTGTGAATGTGACCTTATTCAGAAATAAGGTATTTGTTATTAGAAGCATGTCAAAGTGAGGTCATCAGGGTGGGCCCTAATCTAGTATGTCTAGTGTCCTCATAGGAAGAGAAAATGCCATGTAAAGACAGGGACATACTGGGAGAAGGCCATGTGACCATCAAGGCAGAGATTGGTGTGGTGTAGTTGCAAGCCCAGGAACCCAGGGTGGCTGGCAATGCCTGAGCTAGAAGGGGTAAAGGAGGTTTCCAGCCAGAGCCTAGAGGTATTCAGGTTCTGCCAACACCTTGATTTTGAACTTTTGGTCTCCAACACTGTGAGATGAGAAATTTCCATTGTTTTAAACCACCCAGTTTGTGGTACTTTGTCAAGACACACCTAGGAAACTGGTGCATCATGGTTATGACTTAGAATGGCAGCAGAAAAGCAGTGGGCAAAGAAGACAGATAGAATGGTGAGAGGGTTGGGGTATTCATTATGATATTCAGTTTTGCTTATTTGATCATTTTGCCTATGGTTGGCACAACCTGAAATATTAACTGGGAAACCAAAGACTGGATGTGAATAGATAAGAAATCATTTTATTCATTCATTCATATAACAAATATACTTTCAGTGCCAAGCACATACCAGGCATGTTGTACATCCTTGTTTCTCTTTGCTTGACTGTTAGGTGGTGGGTAGAAATAGCGGGAAGGAAGTGAAAGGAGAAAATAGGTGAAGAAGGAACTTGTACATCAAGTGTGAATAGGATGGGTCCTTCTACAGATGTCTATCACAACCTGAGCCCACCAAGAAGGGGAGTTCGGTCAGCAACAACAGGTCTTGGAAAATTGAGTATTTCAAGATATTTGGTTTAAAGAAAGAACAATTTTTGGAAATATTCAGTAGAGAAAGACATAAGGAAAAACAAATTGTCAATTGTTCTAAGACACTTATTTGCATTTGTCTTTTGTAAAATATGAATATAGATGAAAAAGTTTGAAATATAAAGGTTTTCATTTTTATAATAAATTTATAATAGCTAAAATTTTATTAGACATTTTGAAAAATTTTACAGTAATTGATATATGCCATTATACAGGATGATTTGATATTTGTATATATCATAAAATGATTGCCACAGTAAGTGTAGTAAATATCCATTACCACAAGCAGTTACTTTTTTTCTGTGATGAGAACTAAGATCTACTCCCTTAGGAACCTTCAAATATACAATATAGTATTAACTATAGTCACCATTACATCCCCCAGATTCATTTATTTTATAACTGGAGGTTTATATTTTTTTACCCCCTTAGATTTCATTTTTTAAGAGCAGTTTTAGGTTCACAGCAAAATTGAGAAGAAGGTGACAGAGACTCCCCATATAACTCCTGCTGCCACCCAGGATAAGCCACCCCATTATCAACATCTCCAGCTATATGGATACATTTGTTACAATAGATGATCTACATTGACTATCATAATCACCCAAAGTCCACAGGGTACATTAGGGTTCACTAACTCTTGGTGTTCCACATCCAATGGCTTTGGACAAATGTATAGTGACATGTATCCAATATTATGGTATCATACAGACTATTTTTACTGCCCTAAAAATCCTCCATGCATCACCTATTATTCATTTCTCCCTCCAGCCTAGCCCCTGGCAACCACTTATCTTTTTTACTATCTCCATAGTTTTGTCTTTTCCAGCATAATATATTTTAATACCTTGAACAAGGTAGCAAATAAAGCAATGCCAATCCCCAAAGCAAAGTGAAATTTTTGTAACAGTTGATGTTATATCAAACAAAAATATTTTTGAAACCTGTCCTCACAATTTTTTTAAGTACAGAATAACAAATTCACAATACCACATGAGAAATAGATTGTGACTGAATTTAACAAACATATAGACATATATATATATGGCTAAAAAGAATTTGTTTCCTGTTCTAATTGTTTTGAACAAACTTGTTGAGAAAGAAAAGTTCTCATGTAAAGAAATGTTAAGCTTTTCTAAAGAATCTGAACATTTAGCTTCAAATTTTTGTTACTTTAATTCAAGGCATTTGTACATGTGGTTAATTTAGACTTGTTATGTAAATATTACCTAATCTTATTGTTTTCTGAGTTTCTGCTCAATATTTATTTTCATACACCAACACAGATGTTGACTCCCTCCACAGCTACATTCTAAAAACTAAAACTTGATCAATACATTAGTTTCATCTACTAGAAAAATGTGTTGAAGGAAATAGAAACTTACAAAAGAAATACTGTTGACATTAGGGAAGTCTGAATATAAGGATTCTCATTAAAAAATGTCTTAGTGTAATTGTCTTGAGAGTAAGATTTCTTTAAATGGGAAAAGTTGTTTTGATATCTCTTTTTCCTTTATTACAATCTTTGCTACCCAAAAATAATAGCCTATGTTTTAACATTTTTATTTCCTTACTTGGAAGAATGTTTATTGTATCTTACATAGTTAATGAGATCCAGTTTGATTATTAGCTATATTCTAAGAATTAGTTCTAAAGTGGCATGTATGTTAGTTTTACTTGTACATAAAATGTGTTTAAAATCCAAGTTCTAACTGAGCATTTATTTTTGCAGTATTTGTGGGGAACTTTTTTCTCACCTTAGTTTCTCATTATTACATCATTATAACATATTAAAATTACTTCCACTGTGCATTTTATGGAGAAATATGCTGATACGCTGATTGTAACAAAAAGCATCAGAATCAGCATAAAAGTCTTATTTTCATACTTTATTTTCAGAACACTGTCCACATGAATTGCTTCTAGTTTATACTTCTCAAAACATGTACATAGATGTGCCTAGAGTTTATTAATATGAATTATTTGTTATAAATTTACTGAAGCTCAAAAAAGCTAAATATTATGTTTTTATGCTAGTGGATACATTTTACTAAAAATTGTTAAAACATTCCTTAATTGTTATATTTTTATATCTCCTATTAATGTGTTTAATGGAACATTATCAAATTAAAATGTTATTGCAGGGTTTGGCCAAAAAAATAAGTAAAATAATAAACAGCAAAGTATTTAGTCATAAGGATTTTTTTCCAGCTTTTCAGCTGATAAAATAAGTAAGCCTGGAAAGTAGATTAAGAAAATAATCAAAAGTATAACAATAACAATACACATATGAGAAGAATTACACATCCCTGGACCAGTGCAGACTTTCATTTTAATAACTATCCAGCATGAAAGAAAAATTGTTGAACTGATGAAGGATGTGAACTGGTATTTCATCATTGCAAATTTCTTTCTGTAGTCTGTTGCAACAAACTATTACACCTTGAAAAATAAGGCTGTCATTTACCAAAGTAAACTAGCACTTCAGCTTAACCTTGTTCAGTGTGTATCGAATGTTGATGCCCAGATGCCTAGAGCAAGACTCTTTCATTATTCTTTAATTATCCTTAGATCAGAAATATTTCCTAAGTGACTTTGAAAAACTGCTAATGACCATTGAAATTATTATACACTACAAAATGCTTTTACACTTGGAAGGAATTTTATAGCCTTATATTATTTCTCCTTGCAGCCCTCTGGCGTTGAGAGAAGCTTCCATCTCTGGGAAGCAGTTGAGAAGACTGACTGAACACGATGGAATTCACTGCTGTGCTCAGGGCCTGCAGTGAGGGAAGGTCTGCATCCAGGATTTAGCTCAGTGGTCACAGCACAGCCAGCCTATGATTTCAGGGTAAAAGTATGTACCATGGATCAGCATCTTGTGAATGTGGAGGATGTCATGCAACCATCTAGGAAAGATCTTCTCTCGGTAGCAGGTCACAGATCCCTCTCCATCCTCCAATACTTTCCTGCCCACAGGAGGTCCAAATCTTCTTGACAGGCCTGAGGACAATGAGAGAGCTCTGGCCACTAGAAAGAAGGTTAGTCAAGGAAGGGTGGTGTAATGGCCACAGAGAGGATCTCAGAACTCATCAGGAAATAGGGAGTGGCACATAACTCTCCTTGGTTTCACCAGCGATTTTCAACAAGAACCTTCCTGTTCATTTCAGCTTTTCATGCTGACTCACCTCCAAAATCACCATTCTTAACACTAACGTTTAACAATGCAGGTGAGCCAAGTCTTCCCTTCTGGCTTTAGAAAGTAGAACATCATACCATGGAGGATTTGGGAGGAGAAAAATGCCTTTCGTCCTGCCCTGTAGTTGAGCAGAGGTTGTGGCTTTTGTCCAGATTGGTGAAATACTCTGGGATGAGCGGCACCCCAGGCAGGTGGCCACCATAGCAGTATTCTGGGAGAAAGCATCTTTACTTTCCCTTCCTTGTGCTGGCCAGGTGGGTGTGCAATATCTGTTGATGGAACAAATGAGTAGCTTAGTGTGTGAACACTTCCCTCTGTAGAATTATAAAGGCCACATGCAAACCTGCTGACCAGCTCATATTAACTACTCATGATGGAAAACTGCTTTAATGTCTTTTTCTAGGATGTTTAGTGAACTTAGCTAACATTACTTCTCTCTCAACAGATTTTTATTTGGAGAAGAGCATTTTTCTAGGTCTTGTCTGATATAAAAGGGTAGGGAATAAAAGGATTATACCCTTCAAAAACTTGTATTCCAGTGAGAAAAAGTACACATGCATAAAAACCATAAGATGATTAATTGAATTATATAATACATAATATAATATAATAATAATCAGAGGGTGCTAACACATATATAAATAAATCAGTGACTGACTGACCAAATGCATGTTTAGGCCTTCCCCAGCTCTGCAGCTAGGCATTCGGTAATTGTCTTGTCTACAGTACATCTCATGAAGAAATGTTTTACAAATACAAAGAAGGCTAATGTGACTTAGCTCAAGTGGAAGGCGTAAAGAGAGGAAATTTTCTCCTTGCCAAATCTCTTTCCCAATCCTTCTTGGTTTGATATTCTGTCTTTCAAAGCCTGAATGGAAGATTTGGCTCAACTGCATTCCTGCAGAAAGTATAAGAGATACTTAAATTACATTTGGGTGTCTGGAAGACCCCTCAAACTCAACATGCCCAAAATGACTCAACATCTCCCAGGGTTATCTCAGTAAAAGATGTAAGTGAATTGTCCATCGCACA
>PVKM010024695.1:0-20385 GCA_004027735.1 Carollia perspicillata
CTTTTCTTCTTTCCCTGACTTTGCCTTGCTCTCCAGCTACTGCATCAGTGCTATCGGTGTTAACTCTTAATAATGATAAAGAGATAAAATACAGGCTCTGGCAGAATTAACACTTGCTTGAGTGTGGTTGGTAGGGTAATAATATGGGTGTAAAAATTTATAGTTTTAATTTGAACATTTCACCTAAAATGTCTTAGGGTGTGCTTGAGTGTGATATTGTTATGTTACAGAATTACATGGTTAGGATTTTGTAATAAAAGATTTTGTAATAAAAAGGGTTATTTGTGTCAGACACTGTATAACAGCCCTGTTTATTACTATTTACCTATTTTTTGTACATGACAAGTGTCATGCATGCTACTCCTTTCTGTTGGCTGTGTTTATAACAGAAATGTGAGGCCCTAACCAAACATCTACAAAGCACCAAATAGAAATAAAAAGTGCTGTTGCTGAAGATAAGAAGATATTTTTAAATGGCCCAAAATTTAAACATGGATACACTTTGATATTATATCATTGTCATCATCTTACTTTTTCTCCCTTGTCCCCAGTTATGCCAGTGATACCTCTCAACCCTTGAGTTCCCTGGAAATGTGAAAGAGAAAACGGAGTCATTGTAGTTGAATCACACAGTTGTCTATCTCATCACAAAAACTGATCCGGAAGAGGGACGTCATCAGAACGTAAGGTAACATTAACAAATAGTAACATTGTATAGATGACCTTCTCTAGTTTAGAAAGAAAAACCCAAGGAGAATTCTTCTGATGGCAAATCCTTTTTTAAAATTCTGAAGACTTACACAAACCTGGAATTGGAGCAGTTACTGATGACAAAATTAAATAAATATCACTAGCAGAAGAGAATTATGGTAAAGCACACGACCTAGCTCTTAACTCAGAATTCGCTGCCATCCCCGCCTCCTTCACGGTTTGTAAATTAGTTACACATAACATGGCTGTGATCTTAGGCCTTAAAATAATTTTTCCTCCCTAATGGATGCCATTGAACACAATTAGGTTCTGAAAATAACCCACAAACGCTTATGACCTATAAATGGAGCTGAAGTCTCCATTAACCACATTGTAGTCACTATTCATTACATCGTTTCTATGATAAATGCATTCTGAGCTCCAGTTTGGTCCGATCCCATCTCACCCAATCTCAGGCACAGGAGTGTGTGATCCTGAAAATGAGGGTGTGGAGTGGCATTTCTAGTGCCCCTTTCAGTACTGAAATGTTATCAGCCTTGATTTCTGACCCCACAGCAGCAGGGCTCCAAAAATTTGTAAAGCACCCACGAGCTCCCTTGGGAGCAGCAGTGGGTGGATGCTCCATTAAGAGAGCAGGGTAGTTACTTCTGAACAACTCGCTAACTGTCCACTACAACTGGCTTCATATAAAGTGACTCTAGGCCAGTTATTTCCCTTGTGCTCTCACTGGGAGAAAATGGGGCAAGTCCATGGCCAACCCTGCATCCAGATCAGTCACAAATTCTGTGTAGATCAGGTGGGATTGACCTGAACTGCAAATATGCAGGATGATCCAGTTTAGGCTATAAAGTTAAGATATAACATGAAGAAGGGCACATGAAAACTGCTCTTCTTGAAGGTAATTCTTAAAGAATTCCAAAAGTATTTGAGTCACAGCAATGACATGACAATGTCATATATCATCTCTCAAAGTGACTACTTCAGAGGGCAGAGCTTGTTTATAAATGTTCCAAAAACATTTTAAAAAAATCTGTGCATTACTTTATGAATGCATGTTTAAAAAAGCGAAAACATATAAATTTCACAGAAACATTTTGACATATCCATTCCCAAACACCAGAAGGTGGGCAGGCACTAATGATATCCCCCAATGGAGTAAGTAAACCGTTCAGCACCCAACAGAGATCCTTAATCCACGAACACCTTTGTAAATGCTGCTTGCAAATCCTGTTCATGGGATCTTTGGGGATGGCTTTTTAAATAACCCTTTAAGTCCCTACCAAATTTTCATCAGGTCAAAAAAAGCATATGTCTCTCAAACTATTTATCTCTATTTCCCACTGGCAAAATGAAGGCTATTGCTAATTGTTTCATGTCAAAGGCTCAAGGAAGGCAAGCTTCCAGAACAAACACCTTGGACTCCTCAGATTCAATTAAAATTCTTGCATGGCTTAAAAGCACAGTCCATTTCTTACAGGTTCTCTGACTCATTTCCTTTAGCTGATTTCCCATCAGCCCTGGTGAGCACTCATCTGCACAGCTCCATGAACCCTTTGTAAGAGTCCAGTTCGTTGTGCAGGGACAGCAGAGCAAGGGAATGAAGGGTGGCCCTGTGTGTGTCTTTCTCTTTAGTTTCTGAGAACAGGACCCAACCTTGTGTTTTACAGTCCATGCCTTGGCTAGCTACGAGGTTCAACAAATACCCTGGGATTATTATTTCCATAATTGTTATTACTCATTGTGACAAAAAGTGTAAAAATTCCACTTTCATATATGAAAGTAATGTAAATTCTGATTTAACAAACATTTTACAATGAAGTATGCTGATACCCACAGTTACCTCACTGTGCATATTATGGCAACGATCTGCCCAAGCACAAGGGACCAACTTTTTATTAAAAGACATGATTATGAGCAATTAAGAATGTTCTAATTATAATGATCCCATGCTGGCATAAGCTACATTAAACCCAGTAGATGATATAGCTGCGGAATGTTCAGGATACACAGAATGTTCTCATTAGATCATGTATTATAATAGTGCCATAGAGCATAGAAAATATCTATGATCCTCTTGTGTTCAATATTTCTGTTCACACTGCCTAGCCCTAAAATGTAGTAAATGAGTGTATGTAATTATAGATAGACTTTTTTCTATACAGTGCTTGAATGTACAAATAGATGCTTTCCCATCTGGGAAAAATAGTAATCTCCTCAGGCTGGCTTGGATGAAAAAACAGAGAATGTCATGTTAACATAATACTATTAATCCAAGTGCCATATTGAAAAACATTTCAAATGTCATGAAAAAAAGAATATTGGCATATATCCTAGTTAGTTAAATATTTTTTAAAATACTTTACTGGAGGTCCTTGAGCTCCAACTTCTCCTGGCTCTCCCTGGTCACCTTCTTCACCCTAAAAAACAACAGAAAGGCACACCTAATGTTACTCTAGCAAATGAACATAGAAATAGGCTTGCCCTAAATCAGCACATTTTAAATTTACTTAGCATCTCCTGAATTACTTTACTATACCTTAACAAATTATTTTACATGAGTAATCCATATTCATTGTAGAACATCCAGAAAATAGAGAGAAGTAAACAAGTAAGTCACTCAAGTTTCACCTTTCAACTATAAATACCAGTAACATTTTGATGTTTTTCTAAAGAAAAGGGGGCAGGAGAAAAAGAGAAGGAAGAGGGAGAGAAAGAGGCAAAGACAGAGAGAGAACACGAATGCATTCATGTTTCAAGTATGGGCACTGGGGGGTACTATTAGAAAAACAAGGGCATACTAGGCAAACTTTTCCATAAATTACGATACTATTTAATTGTGATTTTTGTTTTTAACTTTTCTTATCATTTTGGTATCATATACAAATTTTTTAATGTATTTAAACCAATCTTTCTTTTCATGGCTTATACCTTTGATGTCAGGCATAAAAAAGCTTTCTGAACCCCCCAAAATATAAATATTTCATTCATATTTTTCTCCTAGTAATTTTATAAGAGAAATCTTCCATTATCAGTAATTTACTTTGATGTAAAACATAAGGAATAAATCGATCTATCTTTTTTCCAGGTAATTGGTCGCTTGCTCTCATATAACTTATTAAATAGTATGTTCTCTCCACACGGATTGGGTAAATCATCTGTAATATATACTAAGTTGTTAAACACACTTGTTTTTAGACTTTCTCTTCTGCTCTACTGATCTGTTTTGTGATATTGCCAACACTACAACATTTTAATTATTGAAATTTTATAGTACATCTTAATCTCAGGTAAAGCAAATTACTTTACCTTTATTTTTTATTTTTAGTCACTCATTTTTTTTAGTATTCCTAAGTGTTTACTCTTCCAGATGAATTTTAGAAGTTGTTAGATAGATCTTCACAAAAATACCACTTGCTTCATATTAGGACTGCATTGAATTAATAAATTAATATGTAGAGAATTGGAATCTGGAGCTCAGTTTATCTTCCTATTTAGTCAAATCTTTTTCTTTTTCTTTCCTTCAATAAAGTTTTGTTCTTTTCTTCCCATTACCTAAATATTACCTAATAATAACTTAATATCTTTGTAATAAGTTACAAAATAACTTAATATATAAGTTATTTTGACTACTTGGTAGCTATTATCAGTGGAATCTTCTTCCATTATGTTTTCTAATTATTGTTTTTACTTTTTGATATTAATTTTATAAACTTTCACACACTTATAAATGTTAATGTGTTCCAAAAGAAAATCCAACTGTTGCTTCTTACTGGAAGATTACTTTATTGACCTTGAAAAATAGTTATTTTCTCTCTGACAAGGCTTTTACTTTATACAACAGATATATTGCCCTACATTAATTTGGTAATGGATACCTTAAATTATGAAATTAATCATGAGAAAGATTCTTCATATTTAACATTATGTTAATAATATTAGATATAAATCCATTTCCATTGTCCTTTATTTCATGTTTCAGTTCACAATGTTTTTGCTCCACGGACTATACCTTATAGTTAGAGATTTTTCACACACACACACAAAAAGCACAGAAAATTTAACAAAAGTGATAACATAGAAAATTTGGACATGTAATGCAAAGAAGTAGGTTATGCCTAAATCACTTGTACTTGATTTTTGAATGAATTATGAGTCTTACATAGTAGCTTTAGTCTCATTATTATATTCAGATTATATTCCATAAGAACATATGGTTGACAGTGGGGAGAGGTGGTCCCAATGGGAAAGCCAGGGAGTTACATAGTTCATGAAGTGGATAATCAACAGATGGGTCTAATTAAATGCTACTTTTATTTCCCTGACTACAAAAACAGTGATCGACATGTCTATCATAAGTTCTCCTTAGTAGGGTTTGGGGTGTTTTCCCACAGATTGTTAGTAAATCTCAAAATAATGTAGTTGATTTAAATACTTCACCAGCAGCCGAATAGACCACAACTAATTGATAACCACAAAGTTAAATGACACATTTAGAAGTAGAAATTTAATATTATTTTACTGAAAGATTTTTGACAACTCATTCCTATACATATAAACAAATTTAAAAATCTTTTAAAACTAATTTGTTAAGTCATCAACAAATTAGTTTTAAAAGATTCAAGGAGAATCAAGAATCTGAATGCAACCTTCAGGCCCTTCATCTTTTAATTCTTCATCTTTCTGCTCTCAGTTTACAGTTCCATGCATCTATCAACCCTTCGAGATTTATTCTTCAGTGAGCAATTGTCATCCCATTTATATGTCAATTTTCAAGGATACCACTGAAAGTTTTAAGTGACACAACATGGGTAAAAGTTTTCAACAATTTCCAATTAAAATTTTGACCAATTACTTCACACAACAAAATGATTTGCAGTTTTCTCATTGAAGATCAAATCAAATTTGGTAGTCCAGATAACTAATTCGTATAGCTATCAAAAAAACTGGTTTCATGGGCAGAATGGAGAGGTACTCTGATTGATATTCCATCACCAAATCCAATCTCTTGATCACCAAGAGAAGAAGAAAAGGGTGAATGTCATAAAAAATAACAGCAATAAAAAAAACAGAAGTATACATTTGCTTTACTACAAATATTAACTTATGAATATCTTTTGGAGCAATTTAATATTCTTACACATCTATTTTTGTGATTAGATAATATTCTATTATATGAATATATCCTACTTAATTTAGCCAGTCTCCTGTGCTTGGACATTTTTTTTTCACTTCTGTGCCCGTAGCACTTAGAATGAATAGCAGGTACTTAATAAATATTTGTTGAACTTTTTAAATTATGAATTTTAAAATTCAGTGAAGAAGTGGGCATGCAGAAAATTTTCCAGAGTACTCCTTTTTTTCTATTTTCTCCAATAGGCATTAAGAACCCCGCTGTTATAGTCCAGATAAATAAAATACCTTAATTTTTCAAAGCCTAAGGAATGAAAAAATCAAAAATAAGTGTCCAAACTGTAATAAGGTACAGAAAATTGGCTCATTTATCCTGATTACCTGAGGTTGTTCAACAGGCTGCTTTTTTGCTAAGGAGTTCAAGGATATTAATGCCTAAAGATATTAATAAATTGTCTCTCTAGCTCTTAACATTCAAAGGAAAAGACTAACCTGCTGTTACTCAGTAAAAATATAGAAGAACATAGACGACAAAGCCTAGGGGACCAGCATTAATAATAACAGTTTGACTTTGGGAATATTATGAAACTAACAGGGACAAAAATTCTATTATACTGGAAGTCAAATTCATAAACACTTTAAAGATTTACACTAGTAGGATGAAAGAAGGGCAAATAAGCCACATTGCTTTAAATTTCAGCCTTGGTTTTCTGCAGGACAGCCAGCCCCAATGCAAGTTGTGCTACAGATTCCATATTTTTATGCAGATGATAAAATAACTCCTATTTCAAACTTTCAGATTAGTCAAAATCTGAGTTATAGTAAAATAAGGTCAAAAACAGACACAAAAATTATTGCAGAACTTAAGATGAGAAGTTGTCAGCCAAGTACTAACTTATCTGACAGTCTCAGAAACGCTTGTCACAAAATTTTACACTCGTCCTAAAACTTTGTTTAATGTAGTGCGAAAACTATCTGAATAACATTTGACTATCAAAAACATCAAGTAAAAAAACTGTGTGATTGATGTGAAAAAGGAAGCAAGGGGTAGCAATACAGGAAAGAATGAAAAGTATGGTGCTTCCATTGTTTTTTTGTAATTGAACATTAGCCTGGCATGCTTAGCCAGACTATTTATTGATGCATCTACTGAGAACTTGCCAATTATCATTGGAAAAGCAGGGGTAAAATATGCTTTATTGCTCCTTGTAATTCCTTACTATGAAATGATCGCTACTTCCTACTCACAACTTACCCACTAAATACTCATTTTCCTTACCTTGTGCCCTTGTCTTCCAGGTTCGCCAATTTCTCCTTTAGCCCCTTTATGACCCTAACAAATGCATAAACAAATAAATAAATAAACAGATAAATAAATATTATATTCGCTTTGGCACAGAAAGTGGTCAGAGGCTCATAAAGTGATCTTGCTTCCCCAAATCTGTCAATGTGGTGCTAAGGAAAAGGTTGTGTGACTACTTTAAATGACCTTAATAATGCCATATGTATTACATGACTGCTACACATGGTAAATATCAGTTTTAGTTAAAGGAAAAACAGTGTAGAATAACAAAAGCTGCATTACCTGATTTGGCACCATGACTCATTGACTATAGGTCCCTAGGTCCCTCCATCCCAAACCTCCTCTCACAGTTGGGTTAAGAGCATCAAGTCTTTCCCAATAGCTTACTTTCTAAGGTGACAACCCTGATCTAACTTAGCTAGTGTCCCCTGCTCTCTGGAGGCTGCTCTGAAACCCTTCTCCCTCCTCTATACCCATCACCTTCCTGGAGGTGAGAATGGCTGGTATAAGAAGTAGACTTCCCTGGATGCTCAACTTCTGCCTCTTCTTGTACGCAATTTTCAGTGCAAAGGGAAATCTCTGACAAGCTGTCAGGGAAGACTGCATAGCATGAGAAAAGATCCCTATCTCTTCTTGTCGGGACACCTGCTCTAAGCATCTATGTGCTTTAGGCAGCTGCATGAGGCAACTACGAAATGAACGTTCCAACATTAAGTCTATCAGAGCTTGAGCTCTCAGAGCCATTCTTGTTCTAAGAGTGCAAGTCTTTGTGAACAAAAAGACACCAAGCCAGGCAGTTGTGGGGATCCACCAAAACTACATTTGGAGAAAACCATAATTGGAAAACCAGTGCCTTGGGCATTTCGGATCATAGCAGAACTCTATGGGTCTGACATTTTTCAAAATCACTTCAGACTCATAGACCAGACACAGAAAGCCATTTAACCCCAGCATTTGGTATTTACTTTTTAATGGACAATTTGAAGTAATTATAATGTAAGAGTGAAAGAAAAATGCTTTTGGAATGTCCCTTGTCTTTCCTATTTCTCAGTTTTTCCATGTCTTTTCACTAAAATAGATTCAAATATATGATATGCACAATTCCCCCCACTATCCTCAGAAGGCAAACTTCTAGACCTTACTTTGGTGTTTTAAAGTCTCTCAATCCAATACATTTTATCCATATTTCTTCCCTGCATTACAAAAGCACTGTATCGTCAAGCATCTGTGTCTCAGTTGGAAGACCTGTCAGGGGCACCAGCAGGAATTTCTAGAACTGAGTAAGGACCACAGACTAAGCCACAGGATAAGCAAACAGACTTGCCTGCACTGTCAAGTGGGGTCTCTTCACCAGGAGGGCCAGTGCTTAAAGGAAAGCCTCTCTTTTTCTATGGATAAAATTCATGAAAATAAAATACTGAAATTATTCTCTTACCCTCATGCCGGGTATGCCTGGGTATCCTGAGCGACCTGGTGGACAGGCATGGGGACACTGCCAGAGAGACAGAAAGTCAATAAACTAGAGCCTCCGCTTTATGACAGCCTGGTGTGTTTGTTCTTTGTTTTGGTTTGTTTTTAGGAATCCCAGCTGCAGAACCTCAATGCACTTATATTCATTAAATAACTCAGAACAACCCTTTCCTTTTTTATTATTTCATTTTTAATCAGAAAAGTACAAAGAATATAGCAAACTCTTTCCGGATGTATCCACCATCCAAATTTAATAAATGTTAATATTCTGCCATACTTATTTCAGATTCATTTCTTTAAATGTTTCCAGATAACCCATTATACCATGACCAATCATTTTCCCTGCCCCCTCCCACTGGGCTACCTTTATCCTGAGGTTCACATCCCCTCATCAAGCCAGCCAAAACTGCATTTAGTGCAGTTTACCAACATCTTTGCATATTTGCCTGTAAGTAAAACAAGTCTCAAAGGGAGTTATTTGACTTGTATCTCTTAAAGTTGGGGTGCTCTAGTGAAAAAGATGCCTTAGTCATAAAGTAAAAAGATTATAGAAAAACAAAGATATTTTTATAACAGTCGGAGTATATACAAGCCACCAGTCCACTAGTTCTATGAACTACTCTGATATCTAAGCAAAGTAAAACACAGAAATGCAACACATTTCAGTGAGATCATTTTAAGGGGAATTCATCTGAAGATTACATGGCCTTTGACTTAAAACTGTATTTTGTTCAAAGGAAAACAACTTACCAATGGATCTCCATCTTGAAAGCCAATCGATCCCTAAAGTAAGAAAATATTAGAGTTAAGAATATACTTAAATATTTAATCCAAACCTACTAATAAAAGTTCACTGGACAAAAATATACTAAATATATTTGTCCTATAATATATAAGGAACAAAGAACATATAATATGCTAATATTCTAAAAACTTGGCTAATGGGTATATTTCTTTTGGTGAACCCCTCATTTCAGTAGATTATTTCTTTCAGGAAATTGAAGAGAGATGAAATGAGAGACAGGATACAAAATATGGGGAACTTGGAATCATAAATTAAAAATATGGATTAGCCCCTACTTAAACTTCCATTTTTTAAAGATTTTATTTTTTTATTTTTGGAAAGAGGGGAAAGGAGAGAGAAAGAGAGGGAGAGAAATATCAATGTGTGGTTATGTCTCACATGCCCCCTACTGGGGACCCGGCCCACAACCCCTGCATGTGCCCTGACTGGGAATAGAACTGGTGACTCTTTAGTTTGCAGGCCAGCACCCAATCCACTGAGCCACACCAGCCAGGGCTAAATTTCTATTTTTTTAATTGCTTACTGTGTAAATCCTTTGTAAAAAGTAGTTCTTTTGAAAGTGTTCCTTTCATATGTCCAAGTTTTGAGCATTTGAGAATCACAAACATCAAAGGACATCAAATATAATGAATAAGCGTGAAAACCACCTTTTTATAAAAGATTTTATTTATTTATTTTAGAGAGAGGAGAAAGGAGAAAGAAAGAGAGGGAGAGAAACATCAATGTGCAAGAGAAACATCAGTTGGCTGCCTCTCTCATACGCTCGCAACCCAGGACCTGGCCCGCCCTGACTGGGAATTGAACCAGTGACCTTTTGGTTCACAGGCTGGCACTCAACTCACTGAGCCACACCAGCCAAAGCTGAAAATCAACTTCTTCATTATTGTGATTTCTCTACTTTTCTGGCCTAAAAAGAACCATAATCTGAGTGGGTGAAAAAAGTTAATAGCTATGTTGGAATTTTCAGACAATAACTCAATTACCAGGTACTTTCATTTTTGGTTCTTAGGTTTCTTCAACACCAATTCTCAGAGGCAGAAAAGTTCAAGCTGCAAATAACTTACACTGGGTCCTGGGGGTCCAGGGGGGCCAGGTGGTCCTCTTTTCCCAGGGTCACCCTAAATTATTTGAAAATTGTGACACAGTGGTTATATACATATCAAAATGCAGTGCATAAAACTGGTGAGGCCTGAGAGAATGATATTACCAGAAACCCCTACAGAGGTCAACCATGCATAGACTGTCACCAAAATCAATGGGTGGCCCATAATCCAGTCAGCTCCACAAAACCAGAAAAATAAAGGAATTCTAGTCTTACCAAAGTAATAAAACAAGGCAGAGGAACACTTAGGGGATAAAAGCAGAGCCAATTCTCTATAGAAGGATCACTTTCTCTATCCTGAAAACTAACTGGAAAAAGTACATATTTTTCTAGCTGATTTGCAGAGGAACCAAACAGGCAATGCTGCTAGGGCCATCCACCTAATGGCAGCAAAAGAAAGGCTGTACCCAGCCTGAAGCCGTGAAGTGGAAGGCTGATCCCTGCAGTGCCAGACTCTCCCTGGTGTTGGTCCACAGCTATCACTTGGTCTATCACTGCACACTCTTGCAATTGAAACAGAAGATCAAAGATAGCTAAATTCAAACAAGCCACACAGTAAAAATGGATTTCAGTTAGTCTTAATATCCAGAGATTTCTCCTGGCATGGTTTCCTTCTTAGCATCCTGCTATAAGAAGTCAAAAGCATCTTAGATTTAATTTAACTTTATAGTCATTTCATAATTATTTAATTGTTCAGTAGATAAATTTGTCAAACAATGAGCAAGAAAGGTATATAATATGTGCCTCCTACTCTCAAAGAGTTTACGATAATCTATCCCTCACACAACATCAGTACTTCAACACTTTTGAAATATCTAGTGAACATTAACATCAAGCACTTATAGCCAGCAATTTCTTCAATGAAGTTCAGCTCTTTATTGCCTAAAGCTCAGTTCTGGTCATTTGATTGGCCCTAACATAAATATACATGGTAATGATTTTAGCCTATTCATTGTTCATTTCCTGCAGAGAGTCTAATACAAAAACACTGGACTGCAATCCTGGAGGATCTGTAAAATGAAGTGATACTTCCTGACTTGATCACTACTAATTCTGGAAGTTGGGAAGAAAATTTTAGCTGAACACTTTGGGAAAAAAATTAAAATCGCTATATGAAAACAAGGTAGCACTGTTACCTTTGGTCCCCATCAATATTGTGAACTGCAGTGAAATTCATCTGCCATTTTTCAGATGTGCAGGGAATAACACAGTCAGAGTAATTTGCCTTCCCTAGTAACATCGTCCTTTAAATCAGCAAATGTCTATCAAAGGTCGCTGTAGTACTCACAATTGGTCCAACACGGCCGAGCTCTCCAGGAAGACCTGCTCCCCCAGGAGGACCCTGAAGTATACAAATTAAAGGGACATGGTGATTCGTGAATGTTTTTACAGTCTATCACAAATGATATTCAGTGTGGTAAACAACCGACTTAGAATTCTGTATCTGTACCAGCTTTGGTTTCCAGGGAAACAGTAACCCATTTGACCAAATTTTAATTACTTCAAATAGAACAGAAATTTCTTAAGTTAATAAAATATTTTGTTTAGCATAATAGGGGTGCAGTCACATAGCCACCTAAGATCGTGTGGGTGGAACACTACGAACACCACGAGGCAGAATGTTAGTTGGAGACTAAGGCTGAGATCTGAGAAATAGGCCATTTTTATAAACTATGTAAGAATAAACCAAGAGATGATACTCACAGGGGGTCCAGGAATACCACGGCCCTAAAAGATTAAAATAAAAATTACTATGATATGTGATTTATATTTTGTATGTGTACAGACACAGGCCAAACTCAGACCTAGTTAAAAAGTAAACTACAAACTCTATCACCAAACAAGTATGTGATGCTCACTCTAAAGAAAGCAATGGGTAAAGAAAAGCCAGTGTGGCTCTGCTTTTAAAAGAAGCAGAAGCTTGTGCCAGCTCCTCAAACATTCCTCTAATGTCAAAGCTAACCAGTAATATTTTTTCCGAATTTTTCTTTTGAAAGAAAATCAAAATAATGAAGTCATCCGTGCTTGCCCTCAGGAGAATTCACCATCACTCACAAAGAGACACATCACAACCTGTCAGTTTAAAGAGTTTTTCATTTGCCGTGTTTTATAAGAAACCTACCTTAAAAGCAATACAGTGTAATGTTTTATAATTTATAACATGATGTCTGGATGTTCCCCCAGACAAATATTCGGCACAGGGAGGCAGGGGATAAAATGGGGCCCAAAAACACACTCTGCGACAGATAGGACTCTGTTTCCAGACACTGAATGCAGTGGATTTTCAAAATAAAATGGTGTCCCTCCTGAAATGATCTATGATGGGATCCTAATTTCATATGATGAATTTGATTTTAAAACGAATATCCCATCTCCCTCCCCTTTACACTTCACATCTCCTCAGCAATGCCAAACTGTGTATAATTAAGCATTAAAACCACATCATCCTCCAAGTCTCAAGTCCTAGCATAAGTCTTAGTTTATATGCCTGTTGAACTAATAAACTGAACATCAGCTCCTATTTGCTCTCTTTGCTTTCCAGGCTCACTCTTCTCCCCTTGGGGTTTCTCATTACTCTTTTCACTTCCACACTTGCTGGAACAGCTTTTGTTCACAGCTGTCTCTGATACCATCGTCACGTTAGCTTTTGTTCCAGACTGTCTTTTCTTGAAAATCCATATATGAAGCATCCAGTGGAACCCATGTACACTTTCTGATAATGACATTATTTCTAATTACCTCGGCAGCCAAAATAAGAAATAATTTCACTGGAGCAGTATGTTTAATGATAAGGGGAGCTTTTTAAGGGCATTCTTTGAAAAATCACTCCTACTTGAACACTTCAATATATGGATCAATCTGGAAAATGTGTTATGCTTGGAAATACCAAAGTAATCAATAAGTTATTTCCTATCAGAGACCTAGATGATTGATCATATCACTAAATGTTTTAAAGGCATCACTATGAGATGTTGACCTCTGAGTTGAAAAGTATGGGAGAAGGTCCAGCAAGCTATTCACTTCTGAAAATAGGCTTCCATGGAAAACTTGTCACTTGCTGAAATATGGCAAAGAAAACAGTGTAAATAAAAAACAAGGAGGAAAAATAAAGGTTCATGACAAAAACAAAAGAGGCATGAAGAGCCAAATAGAAAGGAAAAGCAGGTCTTATAAACAAGACCTGGTTGTCTTATTTATAAATAGAAACAATACGAATTTGCCAGATTGTGCAGCATAGGCAAAGATTAACTGGGGAATCAGGCAGATGATAATAGCTGATGGCTGGTATTTCATTAAAGATAAAACCAGATGTGAAGGAAGTGGTGTGACCCAAACATTGAATACTTGGATTTGCTATTATTATGCAAAAAATATTTTCTATCAATGGGAGAGGAGGGGGAGTTTTCTATTGGGAAATACCACGTGCAAACAGACAAATGTATTTTACAGCATACATTCAAATTTCTCTAAAATTTTTCTACTTGTGTCAGGTAATTCATAAACTTCTTTGTGATGTATATTATGCAGAAAACTGCATTTAAACATTTCATGGTGGTAGAATTTTACCTAAAGATAGGAGAGATTCTGTCATTTCAAACTCACTTACTGGAAATCCACGAGATCCAGGCACCCCCGGTTCTCCCTAAAAATAAAAATCGTTCACTGTACTCAGCTTTTTGTAGCATAAATATGTAAATATGCACACTGCATAAATATTAAAATCATTAAAACACTCCATCTGAGTGTTTTTAATTTAATTCAATTCAGTGAAAACACAATTTTAGTTGAACAGTATATTTCAACTGCTTTACAACTAATCTGTTAGTTGATCTGCAATCATAACAATAAAATTAACTTCAGCATTTAATTAACACCAGCAATTAATACCAGATGGCTAACTTACTTTTTGTCCTCTTGGTCCAACAGAGCCAGGGGATCCATCAGGCCCTGTTAATCCCTAACAAAGCAAGATGGCATTAGAAGTATAGTAGCATCCATCCTTAGGCAAACCTTTAAGTGGATAATTTCGTTTTACTTATTAATTATGTACAGGATGATTACCTTGGTATGATGCAAATATTTATAAAGAAATACCTTTCTATGTTATTACTCAAAGGTAATGTTTAACATGCCATCTGTTATTTTCTATTGATAAATTTTATTATATTCCTAACTTCCTGTTAATTGCATTGTTTATCACAAGGATCAATAGTTTAATATTTTTTAAGCCATTCAGAGAAAGACAAGTACCACATGATCTCACTTATATACGGAATCTAATGAACAAAATAAACTGATGAACAAAATAGAACCAGAGGCATGGAACATGGAACAGACTGACAGATCTCAGAGGGGAGGGGGTGGAGGGGACTAGAAGAGATTAGCCAAAGAACAGGCATCATAGCAGACCACAGTGTGGTGAGGGTGAAGGCAGGGGAGGCGGGCTGGGTGGGGGGAAATCAGGAACAGCTGTAATAATATCAACAATAAAAAAATAATAATAATTGAGTATTTTTGTCATTGCTTTGAAAAAATGCAATATAATAATTTCAGCATTCTGAGAGCTAAATCTGGTGGAACCACAGGTCTTGGCTGAGCAACTCACCCATGTCTATGTGCCTCCTTTACTTCATGCATAAAATAAAAATACTATATGTCTCTGTAACTCTTTCATAAAGTCTCGAGAGGTTAATAAAATGTTTCTTTAATAGGAATTAAAAGTAACCCTCGCAGTCACCTAAATAGAGCCCTCTAGCCATCTCCTGGCAATGATAATTGCTTATTTAAGAACATCGACTTCGAATGTCGAATCGTTTGAGAGCGTGCATGTTTCTACGTTACCTTCCTCAGTAAAAACAGCTCTAGTTAAGTATATGCTTTCACGTGTGCCGCTCCATAACAGAATCTAAGCCAGCTACTATAAAGTACATTTATAACTATCACATTTAATACTAAGGCAGTTATTAAAACATGTCTTTAAAACATTCTCATTTTTCTTACCAATACTTATTTTGTCATCATTCTCAATATAAAATAGACATTAAAGTATGATAACACTGTGTATACTTAATTTCTATATTTGGTAAAGATGCATTTTTATATTTTTAATTTTTTACTTACTCTTTGACACTTTTACATGTTGTCATTTATAATGTAATCTTGAAATTATACCTTGCTAAAGATAAATATGTGTATGTGTATCTGCATATATGATACATATGCATATACGCATGATTACATGATAAAACCTATCTATTATCAAGATTTTGGAAAAGACTCAGATGATATTAATGGGGGAAGGATCCCTTGAAGTTATAAAAACCATACTTAAAATGGATCACCAAAATCCATAGTAATGTCATAGTCTGATTAATTATCAATAAAATGATTTCATTTAATTTATGTAGAAACTAGTTCACCATCCACAGTTTTTACATTTCTCTACATCAATTAATTTCCCTCATAAAGTGGATCAAAAGAAGTAGAAAAAAATTAGCTGAAAATGTCAATTACTGCAAATGTGCCAAAGAAGAAAATCATTACACTCACAACAAAGGAATTTTTTGACAGACTGTCCCTGATTTTCAATCACTTTAGTCTAATTATATAACACTACAATTTGGGAACAAGCCCCAGCATCGTAGCTGCTGAGTACCTATGGTAATGGGGCACTGGCTTTTGTATTTCAGCAAACAAACCACTCGTCCAGGAGCATGCCCTGGGAGCATGAGTGGTGCATAGATTTTCTAAACCTCAGGGCACATTTAATTAATGGAACCAGTAATTCCTGCTTTATGTACATGTCCTCTAATACCAATCTGGTCATACACACAGCCCATTAATCATCTTCAGCCTGTAACTTGAATAACTGACACGATTAGAGGACAGTAGCTTCTATATATGGTAGAATTTCAGCTGCACAATAATAAAGCAGAACCAAGTACATGGTTGGATAACCTGGAGGCTGCTTCCAGGTCACTTGTTACTTATTATCTTCCATAGGACATGATAAAATGTTTATCTATAGGAAGTTCTACGAATTAAACTGAAAATAAAGTCCAGTGTCAGATGTCAGAGTGAACTCTGTTATGAAATAGCTATGTACAAAACTTCATGAGGACAAGAGTATCATGTTTATTCAATCCTAGCACTTTGTCCCTGCATCTAAGACATAGTCAATACCTGACTACCAAATAAAATTAATTTAGGACAGCCTGTTAGGTGGAGGGATATCACACTTGTCCTTCCACATTATCTTCATTTTTGGTTCAAATCCCAGCTCTGCCACTTATTAGCTATGCAACCATTCCCAAGTTACTTAATTGTAGAATGCCTCAGTTTCCTAATCTGTAAGATAGGTATGATAATAATATCTACCTCAAATGGCAATTTTGAAGATTAAGTGGGATATTATGCACAAAGTGCTTGCAACAGCCCCTAGCAGAGTGGGCCCTGAATAAGTATTAGCTGCTGTTATTGTCATCATTATTGTATGGCCAGCACTATTCTAGATGCTGTGAAGAGTTCACATGAAGTATAAGACATGTTCCCTGCCCTCTGAGAACTTACAACGTCATTCAGGAGGGGTTCTGCAAATAAACAAACAAAAAATCTAGATATTACCCACGGGCACTGTACTTCACAGACTCCTCACATTCCTTCAATACCTTACTTTTTTCACTTACACTTACCTTTCAGAATAATTTCTTAATAACTCACTATGCTAATCATGTAACTTCTGCCAGTGATAACAGTTGTATATATTCAGAGTGTGTTCTAACCTCTTCCTAGAAAAAAAATAGCATAGTACAGCTATAATTCCTTTAATTCCAGTTCTTCCTTCTATCTTAGATGGATGCTATAAGGATAAATAAAATACTATTTTACAGAGCTCACTGAGCATGTCACAGCAAATAGTGCCTATAAGAATGTCTCTGTTAATATTATTGATGATAGTAACACATTTGTCCTTTGGGTGCAAGGCGATAACCAAGTTCCGACTGCTCCAATTTTACGTGACTATAAGGGAAAAGAACTTAAAGGCTTAGCAGGAAAGAAACAATTATATATATTTTCCCCGCACTTACATTTACATGCACAATTTTAATTTGCAGTAATTCTTATTTATCAAACAAATAAAAGAGGAAAATATTACCAGCGGCAGAAAGAACTGCTGTTATATGAATGTATGAAGATAAGGCTCTATGTAGGATGATATCGAAGTTGACTGTGTTCCACACCACTGCTCGGCAGGGAACACAGGCCCTCAGTCTAATTCCCTCCAGCGTTCCAATGACGCAGGTCTGGAGACTCCAGGCAAAATTCTACAAGCAGAGCTGCAACAACTCACCTATCTTTTCCGTCAAAAATCCACTTAACTGAGGATAATTGCTTTTAAACCATGTTCCTTTTAGATTCCTTCAAACACCGTGTAGTCATGTTAACCATTATTAACATTACCACAAAAACAGCTTTGCAATGAACCAAAGAGCAGAAGACAGATTGGAGTTTTAAGGTCTTACAACTATGCAGACTCGGGTTGACCTATCAGGAAAAGATTGCTGAAGCTTTCCTATTTCCGCGTGTCCAGGGACAGCAAGCAAACAGCAAACTCTGATCTAGTTACTGATACCTCCTTATTCTCAATGTCTAGTCTTGATTAAGAGTAAAAGATTTGTTTAAAATATAAAATGAGCCAAAGTGTGGAGTAAGAAAGCTTTTTGGCTAAGAACCTTATAAATCCCATCTGGCTCCATTTCAAAATTTGGTGAATATGAACCATAGAAATATTTATAAATAATTACAAAATGTAAAGTATAAATTATTTTAGTTATTCATTGAATTATCCATATTATTTTTCTTGATTAGTAATTCAGATACTAAAAATGCACTATTACTCTTTCTCACCCCATTTTCTCTGATTATACATCTATTTCAGAACTCATTTGCATTTGAATACGGCAAAACTATCTGGAAAGCAAGTAAGTCTAAAAGTGAAGAAATCTGTTTTTTTTCACTGCCTTTGCTATTAAATGACTCTGGGTCCCTGAGGAAACTACTGTCCTCATAATTATTCAGTTTCCTTATCTGTGGAGAATATTATTAGCCAAACCTGCCTTCTGGGTTGTTGTAAGGTTAAAGGAAATAATGTTTGTGAAGGTGTTGGAGAAAAAAGTTCTACACAAATGTAAATTAGGACAGTCGATTTTTTTGCCTAGTTCTAGGAAATGCCTAAAATACCTGCACATACATGGATTTCTTACTTTTTTATCTCCTTTCTTTCTCTATTTCTCTTACCTTCTTTCTCAGTCCCAGGAGACTGATTCAATGCCCTCATCAGTTTCTCCTTGAGGACCTTCCAGTGTCAAAGTTTTAAAGGAGGCCTTACTCTTACATTTTTAACTTTGGAAATCTGGTTTGTTTGCACTATGGTACTGCAATTATAGACAAAGAAAAAATACTTGTAATTGTTATCTACATTATACTTCTAAAGATTTTGATGCACTTTCAGTTGTTTACCCAAAATTCTGTTTAAGTGGGGAAATTATAAAGCAATACCAAGTACTGTCTTCATAGCTTTATGGTAAAACGTAAGCATTTGTTGAGCACACTACATAAGATCATAAAATACTAAGGCACAATTAAATCTAGCCCTCTGTCTGAAAATAGCAAGAAAAGACATCTAGTGCTTCAACCACCACCAAATTAATAATAATAATAATAATAATAATAATAATAATAATAATAATTTGCTTATAAAATTTCTTTTCACACACACACAAAAAATCAGATTCAAGTTCTAAAGGACTGCAGAAGTAAATTCAACATTTTGGGGGGTTATTAGTTTATTTAGTGGCCTTGTATTTATCAGAAGTTTTATTATGTGACTATTTCAAGTCATTCAGAGTGTTTTTGAGAAAAGCTTGATAGCCAAGCTATATAATTTCAGTTTGCATCACACAAATACCAAGAGATTCAGTTTGTATTATCCAGCTAGTAGTCCTTGAGGGCCTCATGCACTGTCATTTTGCATACACAGAAAATTCAAACTAGATGTTTTGAAATGTGAAACAAAGTCTAACTCCTAAAGCATAAATACCGTACACAAATATCCTCATTATGATAACCTAGATACAGAAAGCACATCTTAATAATGGTCGAACTCTCGTTATTTTCCTTTTCTCAAAATGAAGGATCTGTCTCAAACACTAGTCAAAAATTCTTGGAAATTACAATCATAGGTTTTCAGATGCTTCCTTTGAGTTTCAAAAGTCTTTAGTTTTGGGAGACAACAGAGGGTGGTTGGTAACTTGAAGGATAACTTGGATCACCACTGTTTGCTCTCTGAGAACAGATGCCATATCTTACTTCACTTTGTGTCTCCACCACAAAGTCAAGGACAGGCCTGTACTGGGAACTCAGTGAGTATTAGCTGAGTGCCTAGAGACAAGAGAACCTGAGATCACTGAAGTCATTTTATTCTGAAGAATAAAATTCTGAAGAAACATTAATTCTTAGGTTTACCATACAACTCAATCTGAGCTTCCTGCAAGAGCAGGGAAAGGGAGGTGTGGAGATGGATAAACTGGGGAAAGGCTACTGGTTCCTAATCTTCAAGGGACTCTAGCCTATTTATTTTTGTCCGTGAAGCCAAAAGAAAGTGGGAAGAGAGAAAACTAGTGTCGAATTTCCTGTTCCATGCATGCTGACCATTTCCCTGCCCCTGCCCCTGCCCCACCCCCAGACATTCCCACTCACTTCAGGCCCTCCCTCAAACACCTCTCTCTTTCTTCTCTGCCCCTTTCCCTGCCTGAGGTTCTTTTTCTGAATTGGTCTAGAAGATGGCAATAAAAGGCCAGGAAC
>PVKM010024696.1:0-20377 GCA_004027735.1 Carollia perspicillata
CAACGCTTGGTTGGTTAGTTAGAGTCTATGGGTAAGACCCCTCAGAGAAGGGGCAACCCAAGCAGACACGATCATGTGGGAGGCCATCTAGAAAGGACCCAGTGGAGGCTGCAGCAAAGTGAGGGTGAAGGACTCTCAACCCCCGCCCCTCCCCCGGCTATTTTGACATAGCCTGAGTCCCCTTTTCACCTGGGAGAAGCTCCAGGAGAAGTGCTTCCTGGCTCTAATCTGCTTAAGCCTGAATCTTCCTAGGAAGGGGGTGAAGTCCTCTTCTGGCTAGAGAGTGGTTTCCGGGGTAATCAGGCATAAGAAAGAATATGTAAAATCCTGTGAAACCTGCTTTTGTTTAGAATGCTCTCAATTAAATAAGGGTCAAAGCAAGAAGTGAATTTGTTCCTCAAAGTTTTATGGGTCTTTAGCTATCTAACCCTGACTCAAAATAGGCCCTCAGAGTTCTTCATTATCTATTGTTTGATCCTTGCCTACTGACATTGATTGATGAGCTTTACCTGTATCCCTGTGTATTACAAAACTAATAAATACCATTGAGGTAAGGACTCCTGGCCTTTCTCCCTTGAGAGACTAACCCCTTTCCTCCCCAAGCAGATCATGTCTTGGTAGCGTTATATTCATCCATGGTGGACAGGGGGGCCCTGCTGGTGGAGCCCCCCGCCCAGAAAGTTATTGAAGACACTAGATAACCAACAGCCTGATGGGAAACACATCGTGTGTGAGCACTGACACTCCATCATTTCATTTGGAGAAAGGAAGAAAAAGCGATCTATCCATTCTGAGCGCCCTTTCATCCACAGCACAGTGCTTGCCATCATGTTAGAGAATAAGAGGGGACACCAACTGCATACAACACACTTGGCTTCTGGACCATCCAAGAGCAGTTTCCATTCAGGAGACAATATGGCTACAGGATTGTCATAAGAAATTTTTGAATTCTGTGTACACTAAATTATTTCTGTTGCCGAGTAAATAAAAATATAACCTCAATCTTTGAAAAAACACACTCACTCTCAGAAAGATCAGGAATCCTGACCAGCTGATATTTATTCCTTCATTCATCTACATACACTGATGGAGGGACTTCTTACCGCAGGCTCTGGGAACAAAAAATGGATTAGATACAATCTCTACCCACTGGGGTCTCTAGTCTGCTTTGGTGAACCATCAAGCTCCCAAACCAAATTTTTTGCCAAAGAATCCTATAATTTAAGTATTAAAAGCTCAGCATACTCCACTCTTTTTTCTCTTTCATTCCTCTCTATGCAGCAAAGCTTCATTCTTGAGATACAAGAATTCTGTTTTGTGTGATTGAAAAAGAGTGGTCTAATGATTGTGTTACATAAAAATAGCCCAACAGTTTTTATAAAGCTTGCTATTGGGTGAAAGAGACAAATTTTGTTGTAATTATTACTTTTGCTTGCACAAAGCATTTTATTCTATATAATTGTTCCTCTATAGTAGACATGATTTGCACTGTAGAACACTAACATTTCTGTAACATAAACTTTGTTACATGAAAGTACACTATCATAAGGCTAAATAGCAGTCTCTTCTTTCTCCTGATATGGTGTCATTGGTAAATGAAAACCAATTGCATTTTCAAAAACTCTAATATAAAAATCCCAAACTGATCCTCAATAACTCCACTAACCTAGACAGGAAATTTCTGGCTAATCTCAACTCCATATGGTTTAGTTAAGCCTTCTTCATTCTTACTACATGGCCTTCGAACAGTGAATCACTCCGTATAATTTATTGTGTCCTTAAAAACAATAATTTTATTGTGATTCTATAAAATGGAATCAATATTTACATTGTCTCATGACAAATGCAATAATTAGTATCTCTCCACAATACTGAATAACATGAGATTGATAGATTATTCCAGAATTCGAGTATATTCTTTACCAGTTGAGTATTTCAATTTCAGAAGAGGAAAATTAGCTTTTCATAAAGAAAAGAGTAGAATCCAGCATTTCATATGTGTAGTAGCTTCTATAATTTCTTGAAGGTATTTTTCAAAATTCTGTGTATAATTTTGGGATTTGGGAATGGAAACTTAATACTTTATATTTGTGAATTTGATGTTAACTATAATAAAAAAGGTTCACTTTCACCCTGTAAATTCAAAAAGAATATTGCAAAATGAGTTTTTTTAACCCACCTCAAATTCTTAGAAATTATCAAAATAACCAAGGTCTTAACTCACATGAGTTGAAAGATACATTCTTTTAAGTAATTTGGGGTGGAAGTGATTCTGGTAAGAAAATCTTACATTAACTATGTAGACTGTTATTTTTGAACAGCAAAAGGAGTAGTATAATGTAAGTACAAGTAATTCACAGAAAAACAGTTTGCTCATATAGCTACCTTTTTAAAGCTACCTTAACGATTGTTTTTGCAAAGTTGATTGTTATCATCATTCCCAAGAAGGAGTCTGACATTTTGTCAATATTACAGCATTTTCAAGAAACAGAAAATAGCAGAGTGCCACTTCCAAGAATTTTTATTAAAGCAGGTAATTAAACTGACAATTAACCTATCAACTACATAAGCAGAGGCTCATATCAGATTTGGTTTTGTGAAGCGACTCTAAGTATTTATAAACTGTAGATTTAGAGCACATGTATACATCTCTTCATAATTTACCATTTCAGAGATTTTTATACAGTTTTCCTTGTAACATTATAAAACCTTGTGGCAGAGCTTTCATTACATGCAAATTAGCAGAATTTGATTAGTTCCTGAGGCAGCTTTACCTGGGTTTCAGAGGAATAGCAATGGGAAGGGAGGAAGAATATTTCATCACTGAAGTGTTTTCCCTTGGGGGACACCATCATTTGCTTTTGACATTTATTTGTCCTGTGCTATAAAGGACAAAACTACAATTACACTTTTTTTTTCCTACTGTGTAACAGGCATAGTGTCAGAAAAAATTAAAGGTAGTGTGTTTATACACAAAAGAATTTCTGAAACAAAATTTATTAAATAAATGACCATTTAAAATCACAGTGCATTGAAAAATACTATTTGACAAATGACCAATGTTGAGTGTATATAGAAAATGTCCATGAGAACCCAACCCAAAGAAACAGTATTGCATCTGTTGTATGGTATTGTCTTAGCTCTTTGTGGAAAAAAAGTGCTCAATGCTTGATTATTAAGTTCCTGATTGTCTTATTCTATTTTTAATATGCTGAAACAGAAGTCTTTCTTGATAGTTAATTTAGTTACTATAATAATAAATAAAATTTTGCCAAAATATGGTTTGTTGCATTTTAAGTGTTTTTGCAATTTATTTTAAACTAGAAATCTAAATCACTTTTCTTTCTCTATTATAAAATAATTTACAACCACATACATAGTTGCACTCACCTTTTCAAAATTGATCTTTATCATATTAAAAGCAGTTATAAAATGCACTTTATTTGTACATTTATCATACAAATACCTATGCAAATTTTTATCCTGAGCAAGAAATACAAGGAAAGAGACTGATTATAGCCAATGACAGCTATAACTTTTCTTTTTTAAAAAACAATGTAATATATTTATTGATTTTAGAGAGGGGCACAAGAGAGAGCAAGAGAAAGAAAGAGAGAGAAACATCATTGAGAGCAATGTGAATTGGTTACCACCTATAAGTGCCCCGACCAGGGCACCCTGCATAACCTGACTGCATATTAAACCCCAACCTTTTGTTGTTCAGGAAAACACTCCAACCAATTGAGCAAAAAAGGCCAGGAAAGCTATAACTTTTCTTAAGTAAGTAGCTAGTACTTATTCATTAATTATTCTCATATCAAATAACTGTAAAAAATTCCATATAGAGCAATAAATTAAAATTTTTATGACCACATGGGCTTTGAGTATTTTAAAATTTATTTCTTCCCAAATCTGTGATTCTCTCTAATGTATGTCTTTAACCAAAGAAAATAATTTCAAGACACATTGGTCATTATATAGTTATATAAAACAAAAATTACCCAGGTCCCAAGCATCTAGAATTGATGCATTTCTGTAGATTTCAGAACAATTTATCTTTTTTCCTTTATATTTTATATATTCTTATTTTGTGTTTTTAACATCACAAATCTATAAATACTAAGTGTGCATCTGGAGCATGAAAGAGTGCTATGATGTCAATAGTGTCAACAAGAAAATTGTGAAACAATAGTATTTGCCAGTAGTAAAAAGGAATATGTAATAAAAATCCTTTCTAATTAAGGCAATTGAATCATGAATGATGTAGGGTGAGGGTTATTAAAGATAGTTGCAATAATTGAACCAAAAATAATCCTTTTTTCAAAAGCCAAGTATTCCAATAATTTAAAGCTCTGAATCTTTACTTTGAAGGGACACAAAAATAAATTACCTATTAAAAAGGCCAATTGTTGAACCATAAACTTGTTTTTCTGCCCCTGAAAATATTTCTTGTTTAGATTTAGTTGGAAATATTTATGACAAAATTCAAAATCATTAACATCATTTAAAAAGTATTTTAGATAATGAATTAAACTGCAATGCAGGCAAGTATTTATTTTCTTCATTTGAGTTTTTTCCTTCTAAAGGAGTTAGCTACCCTATCATGCATTTTCTACAAGTGCTCTGAAGCAGGAAAGCCGAAGAAGTTAAGAATTAAGGGACAGCTGATCCAGATCTTTATAAATCAACTTATAAATGAATTATCAAAGCTTTCTTAGATCAATTCATGTAGTTAAATACAACAGTTGCATCACCACTCTTCTACCACAGAATCAGTCCTCTTTTTGATACAAAAGCTTTGTATGTTGTTGTTTTCTGGATGATTAGGATGACTTGATTCATTTTCTAGAAGATGTAAATGAGTGTAGAAATTGACTTCTGATAATAAAGCAAAAGACTAAGCAATGTCACAAGGGTCAAGTGAGATTATAAGTATGACAAACTTTTGTGAATAGGTAAGTAGAATACCAATGTAAGAGGTTGTTTTTATAAACCTAAGAGATCTAAAAGATGTCGAGGTGAAATTGGAGGTCAAGCAGGAACCAAACCCATGCCACACAAGCTAGTAAATACGTATAATATGAACTTTATCTCCCTTATTAGGCAAGAAACTTTTGTGAGCTGAAAAATATCTCTCATACTCTACAGTGTGTGAGAACAGCACTGCAGCGATAACCAAAACATGCCCAAGGCCATTCAGAACTCTTCAAAACATCATGCTCATGAGACCCTTAAAACAAACCTAAAGAAAAAATCTAATGACCATTTAAAATTGTGTCAATGCTATGACTACACAAATTCTGGTCATATTTTATCCCTTGGAAAACTTAGAAATATTATGATGTAGGTAAACATGCCTGCATTACAAGAAACTAGAATAATGAACAAAAGGAAGAGAATCTGGCATTAATATCTTAAGAAAACCATGATCATGGCCCTTTTCTGCATTCTGTCTTTTGTCATTAGAACATTTTACATTTGCCTCAGTTGACATGGGAGCCACTCAATTCTGACAGAAGAGAAGTGGTCAAGTATATAAATACCCTCTATTACTGAGCAGTTGCTATTTAATGTTGCTATTCATTTAAGAGCCAGACAATTTTCTTAAGGAAATCATGCACATTACATATTGAACCTGGTTCTAGCCCAGGTTATGGTGGTAACGTGGCCCAGAATTGCAGAGGGAAAAGCCACAGCAGTGGTGGTCTCATGTGAACACAATGTGGATGCCTATCCCCACAGGACACAAACCACTGCATCAACTGTGGGAGCATCCAACCAAATCTGAGTCAAGAGAAGTTCTGTACCTGTTAGGTGCCATTCACAACTACAGCTTTGTAATATCCAATATACAACCTGCATACCCAATCTCCATACTAGAAACTAAGGAAAGAATTGGAAGTATATTCCATTAAAAGTGCCTTGCCCACTGATAGCCAAGTAAATTGTCTTAAAAAGCTTTAAATGATTTGCCTTTTTCAAAGAAAGAAAAAAAGCTATTGATTTTTTAAGAAATTATTCTCTTGTGGATGTAAATAATTTTTTCAATTTCAATTCACTAGTTCTATTGCCTCAAGAAACACAATCAATCAATTACAACAAAAGCATTATCTACTTAACTAAAGATTTTGTAATTATAGAATATTTTATCTTCATATTAAAAACAAACATGGAAATTTCTTATTTTATTTTTATTGTTGTTCAATTATAGTTGTTCCCATTTTCCCCATTGCTCTCTCCCGCCTTGTCCACTCCCCCTATGGCATTTTTCTCTATATTTTTATAAGATACATTATATTATAAGGTGTGTACAGAATAGTGAAGAGAATGGTTCATTGGTTTAAGACATCAAATATGAATAATTCTTCTTTTTTAAACAGTCTAAAGATATTATGTATTTGTTTGCTCTGTAAGGCATTATGATTAAAAGATTGAAACAATGCCAGATATTGCAAATAAAAATTTATTTTTGTTTTTTCACTGTTGTCCTATTATAGTTGTCCCAATTTTCCCCCATTGCGCTCCCCTACCCACATCTCCCCAGTCAACCCCTACCCTGTTGTCCATACCCATTGGTAACTTATACTTCTTCTTTAATAGGCCTTTCCCTTTCTTTCCTGCCTTATACCTACTCCCGTTCCCCACTGGTCCCCATCAGTCTATTCCTTGTTTCCATGCTTCTGGTTCTATTTTCCACATTTGTTTATTTTGTTCATTAGCTTCCTCTTATATGGTATTTGTCTTTTATCACCTGGATTATTTTACATAGAATAATAGTCTCCAGTTCCATCCATGCTGTCATGAAAGATAGGAGCCCTTTCTTTCTTTCTGTTGTGTAATATTGCATTGTGTAAATGTATCACAGTTTTTTGATCCATTCATTTACTGATGCACACAGCATTAACAAATTAACAAAAAAGTGCTGTTGAGGATGTCGAGTAAAGCGAAGGCTGGCACACTGTTGGTGGAAACACAGACTGGTGCAGCCACTGTGGAAAACAGTATGGAATCCCCCCCCCAAAAAAAAACAACTAAAACTGGAACTTCCTTTTGACTAAGCAAATGAGGATTTTCTAAAATAAAAGAGAAAAATTTGGTATGTCTTTAAAATGTTTGTTGAGTTTCAATAAGGTGGTAGGCATCATGAAGCATTTAAATGTGGTTCTGGTCTTGTTTTCTTATCTACTTTGTTTTCAGTTAACAGGTGACTTAGCTCCTGCAGCTTTGAAAATGAATTTGAAACCCATAAAATTTTACAAATCTGAAGCAAGAAGCACTATTAGTCCTTCAAAGCATATTGATATATTTTTAATGACTGATTTTATCTTCCATGTGATACAAGTTTGTGATTTCTTTTCCATGTCTTGTTAAGGCTTAAGTTTCTCATTTGCATATTTGATGTCTCTCAAGAGACAGACAAGCTTCAAGTTAATTATCTATGTTGCTGCAGTAATTCTTATTTCCCACTTAAGAACTCTCCAAAAGAAATCTAATAGTTTTTAAATGTTACACTGAGTCAACAAAAGGATATACAATAAGAGACACTAAACAGACACTTAAACCTCAACATTTTACAAGATAAATGCAATATAAATCAATTAATTTTTAAAGTAATTCCCAGGGAAAACAGCCAGCAGAACCAAACTGCTAAAATCTCTGCTCTAGAAAATAATTAGGCACTGCTGGAGGCTTGAGGAAATTACTGTAAAATTCTAAAGATACACCTATTGAACTCAGATTCATAATAGAGCTATAACTAAAGAAAGAAATTCTAGTGTCTTCACCACAGAATATGTATTTGCATGTATGTGCATGTGCATATATGTGTATGTATGTATACATGTTATTTATATTTATCCGTATATTTATAGCACGTACTTATATGGTATGGCGAACATGAATCATAGACAAGCATGATTTATTTTATATAATGACAAGATAATATGTGTAGAGATAAATGATAATCTTTGAGTTTGAAAGTCTATTAAAAAACAGCTTCATGGGATAACAAGAAAGAAGGGCAAGCATAAGATAGACTTGAGTTGCAGTTGGGAAATTGGAACCACAGCTATCAGGTGAGTTAATTAATCTGGGTATCGTTCATAAATGAAAGTGTGCCATCTATTTCACAAGGGCCCATTGTGTCTTGCATGTGAAACAAATTTACCCTGTTTGATTAAGGATTACTGATTGCCTTCAATTTATAATATGTATCCTATAATTAAGTCACAATGAGTTCAAATGAAATGGGGATGGTTTCTTCCACAAAGAAGACAACAAGCTCATTCCAGGAAGACCTTGGGGGTCATTCAAGAAGCAATTAAATGTTCTCTAGGGTACGTTAAAAAGAAAAGAGCCTGGTGGGCTGAACTGTCTTTTCTTATATTCCAGCCTTCTCAATATCCTGCTGCTTTTATGGAGACAAATGAAACCATGTCATAAAATAACTCAACACACTATCTTCAAGGGAAACTATGCTGTCTGCTCTTATACTAAGGAAAATTTCAACAAGAAAATGATCTATACCCCACAGAAAGTAAAGAGGACCATGAGGCAAAGTGACATTGTATCTCAAAATCCATTTAAACAGGGTCTAAACAAATCAACAGTATCTGGATTAGTGTACATGATCTTTGAGAATTATACATTTGTTTTTGTATACAAGTAGAAAATATCTGAGATAAGTGATTTTAGGCAAGGAAAATGAAGTAAAAATGACCAAGATCAGCAACTGTGTCCTGCCCACAGAGACTTTTTTCATATTTTTATAAATACTCTTAAAAGTGGGCACTGTAAAAAAGTATACAGGATACTTGATAAAATTGTCAAGGAAGACTTTATTAAGATTATTACATTGTTATACTTCTGAAAGAAGATATAAATCTCAAAGTGGCAGAGAGGTGATTTATAATTTCAAGAGCTTTTTTTAAAAAATAAATATTCTAAGAAACAGATGTCAAAGGTTATGGAAGAAATGTGGCTTTAGACTGTCTTGGTCAGTATACTATTCTGAAAGTAGCAAGGTCTCACATAGAATAGGCATCTAAACACATCTCTTTGGGAAATGCATGCCATAAAATATGCCAATCTGCAAGGAGTTAAAATGAAAATTTAGCTCACAGCAACAACTAAAATATAATCATTGCATTAGTTTGTACAAATAAAAAGTTAATTTTATTTATTTATATATCAAATTGTGAAAACCTTATCAACTAATAAGTAACACAGAAATTACTGATGAAGACTTCTCTGTTTTCAGCATAGACCCACAATAAGTGTGTTTGTACATAGAAGGCACATGTTAAAAATAAATTACAAAAAGGAATCTAAAGAACTCTGCTCAAATCTCAGCCACATAAGTCATTTGTTTCATAAGCTTGGGAAGATTATTTACCCTATCTGATCTTTATTTTCCCAATTATTAAACAAAGAAACTTCCCTTGCCTACCTCACTATAGATGAGAGAATGCTCTCACCTATTCCTGAAAAACTTGTAAAATATGTAGTGAAAGGTAATACTAGAGAAAAAAAGCAGGGGTCAGGTCAGAATGTACCTAAAAGCTATATTTTAGAATTTTTCCCTGAAACCTAAAGCAGTAGAAAATCATGACAAATTTTTAAACAGAAAAATGGAATGATGCATTTTTTTATTTGCAAATAGTCACACTACAAGCAGTTTGTAATTAAGTAAGTTGAGGGCAATACCAGAGAGAAGAGACCTGGTGGCATAACCAAGTGTGGTGGCTGTTGGGCTTTAGACAATTTGGAAGGTCTCTATAAATAAAGAATACAGCATTCTAATAACCCGTGGAATTATAGAACCCTAAATCTAAATCTTCATAAATTCAGCGATATATTCTAAGGAGGCTGTTTAAATACCAACATAGAGATGATAATGATAAACTGATCCAGAGTACTCAAAGTGGAAATGAGGAGACTGGACAGACTCAAGAGTTAGTAGGGGGACAGAATCAGTCAGACATAATGCACAATTATGTCAAGGGTAAGCGAGGAGGCCTCAGGGAAGAAGCTTGGGTTTCTAACTGAATGGAATCAAACCTATAGGTGCCAGGATTATCCTCAGGCAGGAAGGAACACCTTTTACAACAGGAGAGAAGGAAGCATCAGTGTGGGTGTAGGAGTGAGGATTTTGTTGGCAAGTTGAAAGGTACAAACATACGATACTGAATCTGTTATGCAGGGGCTTGTAGTACAAGAGGGTACCATGTCAGAAAAAAGGGAGAAGGCAGAAATGTCAGTGCTGCATAGTATACAAGGAAGGTGAGAATCCTACAAATGTCTTTTGTAATGAACAACCTCATCCTTGTAAAAGAGCAAATTCACATGGAGGTAAAAGTTAAAGTGAAATGATAGAGGGTATGAATGGAGAAGTGAATACAGCATAGAGTAAATGTAGACAACTCTGGAGAATTCTGCCAGTGAAGAAAAGAGGACTGATGAAGCCATAGCTAGAATGGAATATGGGCATTTAAAGATGGAAGAATCAATGGTAACTAAATTAGGAGATTAGAGATTACAGATACATGAGAAACTAATAATCTGAGCAGTGGCATCATATAAAAGGATGGGTCAAAGTGCAATTGTAGGATATTACTGACGTAGAAGGGTGTATTTTCTGATATAACAGAATAAAAAGAGAAATATATAAGTTGCTCATGTTGTTATATTTGTTGGATTAGGAAGGAAAAGTAAGAGAGTAGCTTTTCTTTTTTTTTTCTTTTGTTTGTGAGGCTAGAGGCAAAGTTGTCTGCTGAAAATAAGAATGTGGAGTGGAGGGATGCACATTAGAAGCTAATGAAGAAGATTTGAAATAGGCAGATTGAAAAATCGAGAAAAGCTAAATAGGGACCAAGAAAAAATGTCAGGCAGCACACTGATGATAAACTAACCAAAGTCAGAAATCATGAATTTTGGTGGCAATTGTCCAGGAAGCTGTATGTGTGTTTCCAACAGTTTATCAAATGAGGTACTATTATGAAATAAGTACATAGCTGGGTTGTTAAATAGCTGGACTGTATCTAGTGTTACAATTTTACCAGGTGTATAAGACAGAAGGATAATAATTTAAGGGATCTAAGAATATGGATAACAGTGTGGTTAAAATAATGGACCCTAGCATCCAATCAATGGGTGAGAAAGGAAAGGCAGGCAGAGGATAATTTATGGGGAAAATAGTAGAATAGTAAAATAAGTGGATATTACTAAAGAGTAATAATTGGATGGAGAGTTAGAAAGATAGGATGTTTTAATTATAGAGGCAATGTTTCAATGTTTTATTCCAGAGAAGGAGTCATTGCAAGTGATTCCAATATCCAGAGTGTAACCCTAGGGTTGGGCACCTGAAATAAACTGAGGATAAAAGCCACTGAAATAAAAATAAAGAGAAAATGAGCTAAATGTTAGATTTAAAGCACCAATGTAAACAGCAAAGCCATTCTGGAAAATGGAAGGAATTGGATTTGAAGGAAAAATGGTAAGTCAGTTCTATACATTTGGTAGTCTGGTATTTTGTAAGTTATTAGAAAGAGATAAAGAGTTTCAAGGGACTTCAGGGTTTTTTATTTTACTGAAAAAGACAATTATAAAGCAGCACTGGAAAGAGAGGAGAGTGTTTGTCCTACCCTAAGGTATGAGAGGTGTAGAGGATGAGTAACCTTGGTATGAAATGACAAACCATAGAAACTGTACCTGTGAGGTCATCCAGATCTGTAGTAAGATTAGGAAGGAAAGGAAGCATTCCATGAAGTATTTGAGAATACAGGAGGAACTTAAGATTTAAACATCTCAGTGAAAAGTTCAAGGGCATGAGAGCAGTGGAAGAGGAGTTAGGCAAGGTGAAGCACAATACAGTCTGGGATGAAAGTTCCAGAAAGAGAGAGAGAGAGAAATGGGCTTCCAGTTAAACGTATCCAGTGAGAGCAAGGATTCAAGGGCTGTAGTGGTTTAATCCTCTTCCCCCAATTTTTCTGATAAAAGTCTCCTGCATTTGCAGTCAGTGGGCTAATTTCAAAGGCATTCAGTGATCTCCAGTAGAAGGGACAGCATATTGTAAAATAAATTGGGTTTTTAGAAAAGAGGGTGGACAGTGTATCAAAGGCAGATTTGATGTGTTCACAGTTTTGCTCAGGAGCAGCCCGGGTTGTCATCTATATATAGCTCTGTTAATTATTTCTGTGGCTCAAATAACAAACAGAATGACTTTCTTTATGTGTATTAAAAATTAATGCTTTTCATAGATTAGATCTAAAACAGATGGCAAGAAATAGCCATTCTTTTGACCTTGTTACACAGGTTTTTATCTTCAAC
Source organism: Carollia perspicillata (assembly GCA_004027735.1). Lineage (NCBI taxonomy): Eukaryota > Metazoa > Chordata > Mammalia > Chiroptera > Phyllostomidae > Carollia > Carollia perspicillata. Next base: position 12,328 of record PVKM010024696.1, read on the forward strand.
AGTATCCTCTTACTGTCAGGAACCTCTTACATGAACTTGTCCATCACCCTGGTCTGTACCATTTCAGAGCATTATTAACTTTTGAACCTCTCATTCTTTGTTCCTTGTCTAGATCATTCTTTATCTTCTCTCTTATCTAAGCCCTAACTTTCGGTGTTCGGCTCCATCACCTGGTCATCAAAAAACCCTTCTCTGAGGACCAGCCCATGAAGATTTTTCTGAGCTCCTACAAATGTGATAATTTACACAGATTGATGTAGTGATTTACACAGATGCTCTCTGCCTTTCTAGACTATAAGCCCTAAGAATAGGTACCTTACTTATCATGTGTTTGTTTGCATCTTTTAGTACACGGTACAATGTTCCACAACAGGGTTATAATAAAATGACTATTATTTAAGACAATCATACCTGTGAATATATTTAAGAATGCCTTATTTAACTAAAGGAGTTCCTCTCTGGGAGGAACTTCAGGGTTCATAATGATCTGGTGGAATATTTATGAACAGAATGAACTTTCTACACCCCTTAAATTATAAAAGTTAGTTATAGGTGCAGCCCTGACAAGAGGTAGATTATTAAAATGTTTTTTAACATGAAAATATTTATATTATCTTTTAAAAAAAAAAAAGTCATGCTAGCAGTGACTTTATTGAGAAAATATCCAGGCAATTAGTGGAGGATTTTTTTAGTGATGCTATGAATAGATTTTAAATTAATAAAATATGAATAATTGATCCTAATAACTGAAAAAAGTTACTTTTCATCCTAACATGTTCTTCAAACAGCTTTCTCATATCCAAGCACACATCTGTGCTTACAAAAGGAACAATGCAAAGGAGACAAGGAAAGAGAACACCTGCCTGAGCCAGTGAAGGCAGAGGGAGTACTCTGTGCTGAGCACCAGCTATAGAGCTTCTTGTTTACACCTGAAAAATAAAGGCCTCATCACACAGCTGGCTTGGGAGGTCAGTGGATTAGTACCTCTATCCCCTTCCTGGACTCTGCTTTCTAATTTCTGGCTATCTCAGGAATGGTAGGTGCATGAAAGAATTGAACTCCCCAGAAAATAAAGGTCAGATGAGCTATGAAAATCTCTTCATATATTTGTGCATTCTCTGTATCTTTCTTCAGGGAATAGGTTAATGTTCCCAATCTTTCTATACCTTACTTCCAAGGTGACATGAGGGTTAAAAAATAAAATAAAATAAATGTAAAAAATCTAAGAAATTTAGTAGTGAATTAATATCTAAAAATGAGAAATAGGTTGTTTCCTCTGGGGCTGTATCCTCTGAGTTTTTGACACAATTTTCAAGCAATAAAAAAAATAATTGGAGAAGAATAGAACTCAATTTATAAATTAGGTTAATTTAAGAACTGAAAGAAACAAAATCAAACAAATACACAAAAATGCACAAAAGTCAAAATGTAGAGAAAAAATATGCTCAGAGTATCTATGAAGCCTCAACTTTAATACTTCCTTGACTCGGAAATGTTTAATTGTGTTACTGTTTGAAAATCAGAAAATGAAAAGGAGCAAAGAGCAAAGAAAAAATATTTTTTGCTTCAGCCAAGCGACTCAGTTGCTTGGAGTATTGTCCTGTACACAAAAGGGTTGTAGGTTCCATCTCTAGTCAAGGCACATACTTAGGTTGCAGGTTTGATCCCCAGTCAGGGCACATGCGGTAGGCAACTGACAAATGCTTTTCTTTCACATTATGTTTCTCATTCTCTCTCTCAATCTCTTTCTCTCCTCTCCTTTCCTCTCCTCTTCAAAGGCCAGGATTTCTTGGGTCCCATCTTTCTCTATTATGCTGCAGGAAAACAAAAACTATAGGTGATCTGAATCAGGAACAGGATACTAAGGGTTAGAATGAAGATTTACCCTAGCTTCCTCCAAAAATTTATTATTATAAACATTTTTGGATAAAATAAGTAAAACTTACTTAAAAAATCAAAAGTAAAATGTGTAATGGGAGAGTTGTATCACTTTATCAAAACTATCGCTGTAGTTTTTCACATCTGATGGCTAATCATATAACAAAATGTATTAAAAATTATTAAACATATGAAAATAAGTCAACATAGTCTATACTAGAAACAGACATACCATATGGTAGAAAGAGATTCAACTCCTGAGAATTTAAAAATACAATGGGAAAAATTAAATACATAAAAGCATTAAGAGAATGCATACAGAGAAAGCATTTAAATAAGTACAATATATGTACTATAGTATATATGATGTTGACCACAAGCTGTGAAACTCCAGTGAATCAATCAAGTGTATAGAAATAAAAAAGAAGAAGAATGAGGAGTCTTAAGCAGGCTGAGACTATGTAGACTCATGGTCAGACAGTAAATATGTTTGGCATTGTACACCATAACATCTCTGTCACAACTGCTCAGCTCTGTTATTGTAGCATGAAGACAGCCAGAGACAATATGAAAGAGAATGATGGTATTCCAATAAAACTTAATTTACAAAAATAAAAAAAGAAATAAAGCTGCTTTTATGATTCTGTCTCATACTTTAAATACTTTATAAATTCCAAAGAGATACTTGAGTTTAAGAAAAAAAGTCTGCAACTGGATGGATGGAACTGGAAAGCATTATGCTCAGTGAAATAAGCCAGGCAGTGAAAGACAAATAGCATATGATCTCACCTTTAACAGGGACCTAAGCAACAAAACAAACAAGCAAGCAAAATATAACCAAAGACATTGAAATAGAAAAGAGGCTGACAGTAACTAGAGAGGAAGGAATTTCAGGGTAAAAAGGGAAGGGATTACAGGAACAAGTATAAAGGACACAGGAACAAAAACTAAGGGGGGGCGGAAATAGGAGGGATGTGGGGAGCACTGGGGGAGTGGACTGGGATGGGAGTAAAAGAAAACTATACTTGAACAACATTTAAAATAAAATTTAAAAAAAAGAAAGAGAAAAAAGTCTGAAAAAGTATTCAGCTTCATTCATACAAAGTGAAGTAAAACTTGCTATGCGTTTGGAAAATAAGAAGTACAATAAAATTTCATAAGAAATTTCCCTTGAACATTAGGACTTAAGGTAAATTAAATTACAATTTTAATTGTAAGAGGAAGAGGAAATAGAAGATGTCATTACAGATTCTGAAGAGGATTCTAAATACTTTAAGGTTTATGCCATTGCTACCTGGTATTGTCTAATTTTACTACAAAAGGTAAAACTTTCAATTTACTTAATAAAAATATTTCATTAGCTATATTCTTGCACTTGTTTGATTTGATGTAAATCAAATGGCATTCCCACCTAGCAAAAGGAAAATGGAACAAAAGTAAGACAGATAAGGTTTTCCTACAACAATAACTGAGAGAAATCCAAGGAAAAAACTAAGACAGTCGAAGTGCTGAAGAGGCAGTGGCATATTGAATTGTAGAGGATTAACTCTCTGAGTCAAAAGGCCTTGAATAACACTCTTACTTATTGGTGGTTAGCACTCGGGCAAGTTATTTAAACACCTACTATTTTGTTCTGCAGTGGCTGTTTCTATATTTCACTGGTGATGGGAAAAGATTTTATTTTCTTTTATTTAGTATTATTGTATATATACATGTAGTGCACTCTGACCATCACCACAGTGTTGCCTGTGACTATGGGTTATGCATATATGTTTTGAACAATCCCTTCACCTTTTCCTATTCAATGCCCCTCACCCCTTCCATTCTTACAGATCTCAGTATATTCCATGTATCTATGCCTCTGTTTCTGTTTTGTTTATCAGATTTCACATATAAATGGGATCATATAATATTCATCTTTCTCTAACTGGCATATTTCACTTAGCATACTAATCTCTGGGTTTATCCATGCTTACACAGAAGGTAAAGTTTCCTTTATTATGACTGTGCTGTTTTCCATAGTGTAAATAATCACAATTTTTTTTATTCATTCATCTTATGATGAGCACTTGGGCTGTTTCCAGATGTTGGCTGTTGTAAATAATGCTGCAATAAATGTAAGAGTGTATATATTCTTTCAAATTGTTTGGAATTCTTAGAACACATTCTCAGAAGTGGAATTGCTTGGTCAAAAAACAATTCCATTTTTAATTTTTTGAGGGAACTCCACATTGTTTCCAAAGTGGCTGTGCCAGTCTGCATTCCCACCAACAGTGCACTAGTGTTCATGTTTTTCTACATCCTCATCATAAATTGTTGTTTGATGATGTATAGATGGTAGCAATTCTGGCAGGTGTGAGGTGATATCTCATTATGGTTTTAATTTGCATCTATCTGATGATTACTGACATTGAAGGTGTTATCATATGTCAATTGGCCATCTGTGTGTTATCTTTGGAGAAGTGTCTATTCAGGGCATCTGCACATTTTTAATTGGATTGTGGCCCCTACTACTTTGTTCTTCTTTCTCAAAATTGCTGTGGCTATTCGGGGTCATTTATGGTTCCATATAAATTTTTGAAATGTTTGTTCTATATCTGTGAAATATGTCATTGATATTTTGATAGGAATTGTATTGAATGTATAAATTGCTTTTGGTAGTATAGACATTTTGATGATGTTAATTCTTCCAATCCATGAATATGAATGCTTCCATTTATGTGTGTCCTCCTTAATTTCTTTCTTCAGTATTGTTCAGTATTCTGGGCATAGATCTTTTTCCTCTTGGTTAAGTTTATTCCTATGTACCTTATTTTTCCTGTTGAAAAATATTTCTATAATAGATGTCTGGTATTTTACTGCCCATGTTATTTTCTAGGACTTTTAAAATTTTTTGTGTATTTTTAGAGAAAAGGGGAGGAAAAGAGAATGAGAGTGAGAGAAACATTATTGTGTGTTTGCTCTCTGTGCACCCACTACTGGGGACCTGGCCTACAACCCAAGCGTATGTCCTGCCTGGGAATTGAACAGGTGACCCTTTGTTTGGCAGGCCCTCACTCAATCCACTGAGCCACACCAGCTAGGGTTCTTCTAGGATTTTTATGGTTTTCAGTCTAACATTTAAGTATTTTATTCATTTTGAGTTTATTCTTGTGTGTGGTATAAGTTGGTGATCTAGTTTTATTTTTTTGCATGCACCTACCCAATTTTCTAACACCATTAACTAAAAATACTTTGTTTTTAGTTAATCGTTTCTGATATTAGCTGTAGGTTCTTTATGTGTGGCCTTTATTATGCTGAGATATGATCCCTCTATTCTCACTTGCATGCTCTTACCTCCTTTGTCAAATGTTAATTTATTGTAAAGGTGTGGGTTCATTGCTTGTCTCTTTATCAATCTATATACCTTATTCCAGTACCAGGCCTTTTTGATTATAGTCATCTTATAGTATATTTTGATATCAGGTATTCTAATACCTCCAACTTTATTACTTTTTTGGATAGTGGAAGCTATTTGGAGTCTTTTTTGGTTCTATATAAATTTTAGAAATTTTTGTTCTAGATCTGTGAAAAATGTCATTGCTATTTTAAATTGAATTGCATTGAATCTATTGATTGCTTTGAGTAGTATGAACTTTTTAATGATGTTAATTCTTCTAATCCCTAAACATGGTATATGCTTCCACCTGTTTTTATCTTCCTCAATTTCTTTTTTCAGTGTCCTATAGTTTTCTAAGTATAGGTCTCTTATCCATTTGGTTAAAGTTATTCCTAAGGACCTTATTTTTTTTTGTCACAATAGTAAACGGTATTCTTTCTTAGTTTTTCTTTCTGAAAGTCCATTTTTGATGTATAAAAATGCCATTAATATCTGAATATTAATTGAGTGCCCTGCTACTTTGCCAAATTTATTTATTATATCAAGAAGATTTCTGGTGGAATCTTTAGGGTTTTCTATATCTGATATCATGTCATCTGTATATAATAACAGTTTTGCTTCCTCCTTTCAAATTTGTATGTGTTGAATTTCTTCTTCTTGTCTTATTGCTCTGGGTGGTACTTCCAGTACTATATTAAATAAGAGTGGTGAAAATAGACATCCTTTATTGTTCTTGACCTTAAGAGAAAGTTTTTTGCTTTTGCCTATTGTTTCTGATATTAGCTTTAGGTTTTTAATGTGTGGCCTTTATTATGCTGAGATATGATCCCTCTATTCTCACTTTGCTGAGAGTTTTATTATTCATGGGTGCTAGATTTTATCAAATGCTTTTTCTTGCATTTATTTATATGATCATGATTTTTTACTAACATTTTCATTATGTGATGCATCACATGTACTGATTTGAGAATATTGCACCACTCTTGTATCCCCAGAATAAATCTCACTTTATGATCACAGTGAGATTTTTTAAATGTATTCTTGATTTAGTTTGCTAATATTTTTTTTAGTATTTTTGTATATATGTTAATCACAAATAATCACCTATAATTTTCTTTCTTTGTAGTGTCTTTATCTGATTTTGGAATTACAATAATGCAGACTTTGTAAAAAAATCTTAGAAGTCTTCCCTCCTCTTTGATTGTTTGGAATAGTTGGAGAAGGATAAGTGTTAGTTCTTTAAAACTTTGATAAAATTCACCTGTGAAGCCATCCAACCCAAGACTTTTGTTTCCTGGGGGTTTTCTGATTACTGCTTTAATTTCATTAGTTGTAATCTGTCTATTCAGGTTTTCTGATTCTTCCTGATTTAGTTTAGAAGATTATATGTTTCTACAAATGTACCCATTTTACCCAGGTAGCCCAATTTGTCAATGTATAGTTGTTTTCTTACAATGCTTTACATTTCTGTGACTTCAGTTTTTCTTTCTCTTCTTTCATTTCTAATTCTGTTTATTTAGGTAATCTCTGTTTTTTTCTTGATATATCTGGTTAAACTTTCATCAATCTTTTTTTATCTTTCCAAAGAACCAGCTCTTGGTTTTATTGATCTTTTGTATTTTGTATTTGAACAGAATAAAATTTTGCTCTAATCTTTATTATTTTCTTTCTTCTGCTTACTCTGGGCTTTGATTTTTTTCTTTGTTTTTTTTTTTAAGGTTTAGTGTTAGATTGTTTATTTGAGATTTTTCTTGCTTTGTGACATAAGCCTGTAATGTTATGGACTTCCTTCTTATGACTGCTTTCATTGTATCCCATAGAATTTGGGATGTTGTGTGTTCATTTTCACTTATTTCCAGGTAATTTTTTATTTTTCCTTGACATCATTGTTTAATTTCTTGTTTAATAATATGGCATTTAGCTTTCATGTGTTTTATCTTTTTGGTTTTTATTTTAGTTAATTTCTAATTTATGCCATTGTAGTCTGAAAAGATGTAAAGACTTATTTTGTGCCCTAGCATGTCTATCTTTGAGAATGTTTCATGTACACTTAAGAGGAATGTACATTCTTCTGCTTCTGGATGAAATGCTTTGCAACTATCAATGAAATCCATGCTATCTATTATATTGTTTAAAATCACTGAGACTTGTTGATTTTTTTGTTTTGAAGATTCGTCCACTTTTAACAGTGGGATGTTAAAATTTCCTACTATGACTGTACTGCTGTTGATGTCTCCCTTAAAGTCCACAAAAATTTTCTTTATATATTTATGTGTTCTCTTGTTGGGGTTATATAAATGTTATATCCTCTACTTAGATTGATCCATTTAGTATTATGTAGTGATTTTCTTTGTTCTTGTTATAGTCTTTGTTTTGAAGTCTATTTTTTTCAGGTATAAGTGTTGCTACCCCAGCTTTTGTTTGTTTGTTTTCACTTGCATGTAATATTGTTTTCCATCCTTTCACTTTAAGCCTATATGAATCTTTTGTCCTGAGGTAGGTGTCTTGTAGATAACATATATATGGGTCATTTTTTTATATATTAAGTTACCCATGACCTTTGATTTGAACATTTAATCCATTTATATTTAAGGTTGTTATTGATAAGTGCTTATTTATTGTTATTTTTTCTTTATACCTATATTCCTCTCTCTCCTTTTCCTGTTACTCTTCCTCTACTTCTCCTTCTCCTCCTCAGTTTCTTCTCCCCCTCCCCTTCCCTCCCCCTCCCTCCCCCTCCCTCTTCTTCTTCTTCTTCTTCTCCTCCTCCTTCTTCTTCTCTTCTTCCTCATT